>LOEQ01002843.1:35417-51290 GCA_001685075.1 Bramus lutescens | reverse complement strand
TGATAGAGCCTCGTGATTAATGAAATGGGGAGAGAAAGGAAATCTGCAGTAGGTTATACATAATGCCTGCTGGTCTCGATCATTTTATGATTTGCCAATACATGCTTTATGGCTGATGTCACCTCCCCCACGAAATCAAGCGGTTAAGTGGCTTTTGATAGAGCCTGATTATTTCACATGCTATGATCTAATAATTTTAATGCATTTTTGATTAAGTATTCTTCTCCTTCCTGCTGACAAGGTCCCTGAGATGTTAATTGTAAGGAGAGGACACTTAACGCTGTACAAGGAAGAAACAAATGTGATTATTTTTGACACTTAACACTCGCTATTCAAGTCCCTTCTTGAATAGATATAGCTCTTTAATTTAAAATACAAATAAATGCAAGGAATGCTATCTTCTGCCCTCCATTACATTTATTTTCTGTGTTAAAATTGAGAAAAATTTAAATGTGTCCACCAAAAAAAACACACATGCTTTATGTTCATTATTCTTATCAATCCAACTTTCTATATTATTCAGTGGCTAAAATTTATCTTGAAGAAGTGAAGAAAAATAAGTATACATTTACTATAATCTGAGGTATTTCCTTGGGTTCATTTTAATAATAGGACTGCATATAAATCAGGTGTCTGGCAAAAAGAAAGCTTAGTTTTTACACTATACATCTACCTTTATAGGAAACGATATAAAAACCCTACTTTCTCTAGATCAGCAGTTCTTAGTGGGGTCAAGGCCCTAAGGTAGAGCTGGGAAACATTTTCTTAAAAGGGGTTTTGTGAGTCAAATAAAGACTGCAGTCCCTGAGTGTCATATTTATAACCTATTTTCTAAAAACATAACAAGGATTATCTTTTTCTTCCTTCTTGGGGACAGAGTTCAGTGTTAAAATGCTTCCCAAGCATGTGCTTGGTTCCATCCCCAGCATGGCTATATTCATTATTATTACTATTGCAAGTAATATTATTTTAGTTTGCAGGCAGAATTTGGTTCTCAGCTATAGTGTGCTAACTGTTGCCATTAATCCACTATATGTGAAGTGTGTGTGTGCGGGTATGCGCGTGCNCACACACACACACACACACACACACACTCAATCATAACTGCTCTAGAGCGCAAAGAGAATTAGCCTTAGTCATGTGTCCTTCAAAGGAGAATCGGGACTTTCCTTGCTTCATGATTCAGATAACAAAGTCCTACTTGAGAAAGTTCCAAAAGCTCCACTGTAAGGTGAATGATAAATGTTTTAAAAAATACACTCAAGGACTGGGGCATGGTAAGGCACTCAGGAGGAGTAGACACGGGAATTGTGAATGAGAGACCAGCTTGGGCTATAGTGATAGACCTTGCCTCAAAAATACAAAACTAAATACACAGTCATTTATAAATATTTACCAAGGGAGAATGTAAAATTGTCCAATTTCAAGCCCCTTTCCTTTGTCTCAACTGCAAGGCAAACATTATATATACCTCTTAGTAGAAAACTGATTTCTCAGTCAAAACTTAAGCTGTACATAAACTGCTTTCACAGAAAATACCTCACATCTCCTTCAAAGTTTGTTTGGAATGGGTATCCAGACTCTCCAATATATAAATACTTCAATATTGCCCTGATGTACAAATAAAAACTAAGCCAGATATGGTGCGTCAGGCATGTAATCCCAGCTCTTGGAAAGCTAAGGCAGGAGACGTGCTACAGGTCCCGAGCTATGTTTCAAGATTCTGTGTCACAACCAAATTAACTAAAGCAGAAGAAACTAAACAAAACCCACTAAGATGAACCAACAGCCACAATGCCTCGGTCCTAATTCCTACTCCCCCCAGAATCGTACCTGGAGAGTCACTCAGGCAGTCTCCTCATATTGTAGTTTAGCAGATGCTAGAGCATAGGGAAACAGAATGCACTGCATTCTCCAGCTTCATGGTTAAGAGGTTAAAAAAAATCCAGTTCTCAAGCTTGGGAAATATTTGGTTATGTTAACCCAGAATATTTGTTCACAATGAACACATCTTTTCAGCTAACAGAGTACTTTAGCAAATCTAAAACTGTGCCTTATCTATCAACTAGAATTTTGATCCCTGACATTGTAATTGGATGTCAAACTGTCATTAAAAAAATGTGCAGCCGAGCAATCAGATTAAAATGCTTCTTGTTATCCAGCTTGAGAGAGGAATGTAGGTGAGCAACAGGAGAGAACTTTCTCTGTCCCAGAACTGAAGCCGGCACTGAAACCCCTAGGAGAAACAAGTGGGCTCAGTTTTGTTTTCTTTTTTATTATTTCTGCAAAGAATGAAGACATTTATGCCTTCTAAACTATTTCAGACTTAAATCAGTAATAAAAACTATAGAACATTCAATATCCATTAGGTGTTCCTAGGGAGAAAAAATCCAGAGACAAACAAACAAACAAACAAAAAAACAAACAAAACGTGGATGACTACAGCTTGAACTTTTTCTCAGCCAAAACATGAATCAGTCATTATGCAAACTTATCTCAAAGTAAATTAGAGATGATCTTCCGTCTTGAAGCATGCCAAATAACTATTCTAATCCCTTCTCCAGGGAGACCTTAAATGTCAGAGCCTATTGAAAATGTAACCATTATATTAAGTCCAATCATTTGAAAGTGAGACTCATTCTTTTGTCCTTCTCCACACAAAACAGCAGTCCGAACGAGTTAAATGAAATCCATGCTATTCTGGCATCTTTCCTTTCTTAAACAGAAAGTATGTCTTTAGGTGCAGATAGTGGGTCTGCAGAGAATATGACATAGGGATAGGACCACCTAAAATGATTACAAGTATCTAGAAGCAATTATTTAGATCGATATGCATACAACTAAACTTGCACAACTTAATTAGAAAAGCAGCTAAAATCACCACCCCATTGTCAGCACTTATCCCCCAGTCTTTCACAAGCTTTCTCGCAAGCCCCCCAAAATTCTCTTTATAGATATTTTCTTGTCATTACAAATCAATTATGCAAGTATAACTTTCATCACAGAAGTCATAACAATAATTAGAAAAAGAATTACTATTACCTTCTCAGTCTCCTTTTCTGTTAGCTTTTTCTCCACTCTGCGGAAAGTAGGGAAATTTCCCATTCTTAAAAAATAGATAGACAAAATTCTCAGTCTTTGAAGCAAAAGACTACTTTCCCCCTCCTTAGAAACACTGTCCTTCTGTGCTCACCGAGTCCAGCACCGTTTTATTTCACCTATATTTTCTGTTTGTTCAAGAGAGAGCAGTAATCCTCTGGTATTAGGAAATGCTACCGTCCCTAAGCAGGGCTTCCAAAAACGATGCCTGAACCTCAGAAGATAGGCAACCCAGAGCAAGAAAGGGAATAGCTTTTTAATGTGCTATTATCATAAATCACAGTCTAAAAAAAGACGACCATGGAGGTGTCATCTATCCTAAAGTCTCAAGGCTGAGTCATCCTTAACTACTTGAAACCCACATTTTCATTTTATGTGCCCTTTGGGAAGGTGGTGGCAGAGTTAAAAAAAAAGATCTTTCAGTGACAGTCACCTTTTTTCATAAAGAATAGTTGGAAGGAAAAGCAGCTTCCTGGTACAAGATTCTGTTCGTGACTGAGTCAGACTCCAGTATCTGGTTCCCTCCATTCCCAGTCAACTTCACCTTAGAATCCATAGTGTGAAACATCGGTAATACATTTAGCTTCAGAATTAGCTTGGACAGTGACAGCTACAAATCATTTGCATACTGCCTAGGATCTCTGATTTTACTAACAGGTGAACAGATTTGTGTTTATCAAAGGCAGCTCCTTCGATGCAGTGAATCTCTGTAAGACTGTTCTATGGGAGAAATTAAGGAGACTATTGGAAATCTTGATAAATGTTCAATTCTAATTCTCTAAAACTGCTTAACACTGGCATCGAATTTCCTTCAAAGTCAGTTCTCATGATCTGTGTGGAACGGACTGCTGTGAGCGCAATTCTTTAAGAATCATGGGAGTTTAAAAGCAAGAGAACAAAGTGAGGAAGGAAGAACCAGCCATGATCGAAGTGTAACTAACATGTGTCACAATGAAGTGTCCAGCATTTCAGCAGAGGTATGTATACACATATGCCCTACCTTACAGGGAACATTCTAAATGGCAGTCTGAATTCTCTAGATTTTTTCAAATGACAGAAACATTTGCTAACAGCAGGAATGCCACAAATTTTCACAAATACACTCTTCCATAAACTTCATTCCCTTCCATTAAGTGCAGACCTTTTTAAATGTCATTATCAAGTCATATTTTTCTGTTTCTTGAACTTAGGAACCATGTCATCTTCTGTCCACTTTATGCTGAGCCTTCTTTTTAAATAAAGTGTTTTCAAATACAAAACTATATTTCCTGTGCAGTACCCTTGTACATGTAAATATATACATATGTATACATGTATGCATATATACATGTATGCTGCATCCATCAATCATTTTCACCAACACAAATTAAAGTTAACAATCTTTACTCTAGTTAATGGATGTTCACTAAAGCATGGGGTATAGATAGGGTAACTAGACTTTTACAGCTTAAGAAACAGTATTATATAAAGGGACAACAGTTGATTATATAGGTTTATTCTAATGATGAATAAACATAGATTCAAATACTTTAAGAGAAATTGCTGTATGTGCTGTTTGGGAGATCATGGGTGGCCAATTTTTATTTCTGAAGGATGGATTCTTTTTTGTTGTTGTTGTTAACTTGTGTTCATTTTAGACACTGGAAAATGATCTAATACAAAACTGGTACAGTGGGTAATCAAGTTTGTTCACATTGCTTGGAGTCGGCAAACTCATTAAATATTTGCTTCCCTTGTTTTCAGTTCTAATACTCTGTTTGAACTTGACTCTGGTTTTCCTACATGGTACCTGTTGGCAAGTGCTAACATATTAACCTGGCAGGTCTAGGGAATGTGTTACAAGGCAGAAAGGCCATTTAGGAAGTAGTTTGATATTTCCTTAATGATTCAGAATTAACTTCCTCTCTCTTCTGGAAATTTACATATTTAATCACAAGTTGGCTTCAGAGTGGCATGATCATGAATAAACATTTTTCTAATAGCAGCCTAGATACATTAGATTCAGTTTGTTGGATTGATGAGGTCCATGTAGGTAGGAAGGTATACAACAGCAAGCTGCAGGAGACTTCGGAATAACGAAAAGTGATGCTGTTTATGAAAATTGTGGAAGGGCTTTAAAAATCTCCGATTTAGGGGAAAATATTGGCATTTATAATCATGGCCTTCTAGCTCATTTTAACCAGATTTTATGTTCTTAATAAGTGCTTGTACCCTAACTAAGAGAATCTGCTGAGCCTACAGAAAGACAGAACCATGCTGGGAATGCTATCAGAATTCAACAGAAAGTTTCTATTTGCAAGAATTTCCCACCTAAAGAATTACCTAGAGTGAGGATGTTCTGTGACATGGCACCATTGAAACCAGTTAGGTTGACACCAGGCCTCATTAAAAACTGTCACAAAGTGAAAAAAATTTCCCATATAAAAGTTAAATATATATACTATATATACCAAAATCTAAATTATCAATTGATAGATAAAAACAGAAATTCTTTACTTAGAGTACGCATGAGTCAATGATCAATACAAATGACAATGGGCATTCTCTAAGATGCAAACATACCTCAAGGGAGGAAACAAATCATAGATGGAGTGAGACGTTGTTGTTGTTTGCTTGGTTGGTTGGTTCTGAAGCTGTAGAACTCAGACACAGTTGTGTTCCCATCCTTGGAGGGATAACTGGAAATCTTGTTGTTTTCATCTCCCACACATTTATCTTCTATCAGCTTCTTCCCTGTTGCCATTTTCTCTCCTGAACAAGCCGGCTACTGATTGCTTCTGCTTGGCTGTGTGAACCAGCACTTCAAATCTGGCCTTCTGCGGATTCTCTTCAAGACTCAGCTGGACATCTGATTCTTGACCCTCTCATCATGCTTCTCCAATTCCCACATTCAATTAGTTACCAAGGTCTGTTGTAACTACCTTGAGTGGTGCTCAGAAGAGTCCCCAAACCAACACAACAGCTGGGAACTTATTAGACATGCAAATTCCCAGAGTCCACCTCAGACCTCCAGAATCAGAAATGGAGGGGATGACCAGCCTTGGTTTTAAAAACACCTCCAGGTGGTTTCTTAGCAGGCTGGAATTTGCCCGTCATTGCCCTAGACAAGTAGTTCTCAGCCTTTGGGTCTTGGCCCCTTGGGGGGGCAAATGATCCTTTCATGGGGGTTGCATATCCGATATCATGCATATCCAATATTTATATTATGATTTAGAACAGCAGCAAAAATACAGTTATGAATTAGCAACGAAAACAATTTTCTGGGTTGGGGATCACCATAACACCAGGAACTGTATTACAGGGTCACAGCATTAGGAAGGTTGAGAACCACTGCCCTAGAACAAACACTTTTCAACTTAAGCCTTCAGACCTTTCCTATCTCCATCCAGCCTATTGCATATTTTTGAAGTTTTAAGCGAACTGCCAAACAAACACTCATCTTGCTAAATAACTCCTGATAACTGACTAAAGATTAACCAAGTAAATAAATGTCTCAGTCTGCCATTCAAGGCTTTGTATAAGGTGTCCCAACCTACCTCAAACCTCTGATGTAAGCATTTCTTCTTTCGTGAACTTTTTTTTTTCTAAATGGCAGTATTCTACATAACCTATCTTTTCCAGGACGTGTTTGTAGCAGAGTCTATATCATTTAAGATGCATTGGTTTCAATCTTCCCTGTTGAATTTCTCAATATCATTCTAGTTTATGAACTTCTTGAAGTCAGAAAATCTCTTGTGTTTGCTGTCTCAAACGATGAGCACAAAGTCCTATCCCTAATCAAAAGAAGCTTTGGAAAGTGCTGATAACGCCTTTCTACCTGAGTTCAGATCCAGTTACTTCTTAAAGAGTGAGAATAGAAAAACATTAAACCTGAGGCAGCACAGCCCAGCAAGGGAAAGTCTGATATATTACCATTTACTGGGTGGCACGTAGGAAGGCTCTGAGCTCATTTCAAACAAAGGATTTGGATGTAAACCGGAGAAGTAAATAGGACTGAGGTAATGAGTTTGCTAACCCTTTTCCCCATGGGGCCAGTAGCATTTAAAAGCATACATCTGAAAAATGTTTCTTTCCCCAGGGCGGCTAGACACTCTGACTATAGTTTCTTTTAACCACAAGAGGTCAAAGTTCTACTTTCTATCGCCATACTTAGTAGCATGAGTGCATGCTTTCCTAGTTGGTTTCTTTTGTGCTTCTGCTTAAAATTAAGGCAAGCAGCAGGAAATTGAGACAGAGGAATCCAAGAACATTCCCAGCTCTAGCAGGCAGAGGGTTTGGGAAGAAATTCTGACTTAATGGTTTCGACTGGTTCAGCTTCTTCCAATTTCCTTGCATTAATCACACCCACCCCACACCCCACCTGATTATGTATGTTGCTCACCCCTCCCCCATCACCTGTTACTTTGTTATTCAAACGCTACTGCATCAACTAGCTAAGCCTAGCTTAATAGACATGCTGTAAAGTGATATGCCCCAAATCCACTGGTTTAATGGAAATCTAGGGGAGGGAATTTTTTTTTTAAATGCTGGAACAGAGCAGCTCAAAAATGCATTTTCAAAGAAAACTCTGGATGCTTCTAGATGTCCTTGAAGCATTTCCTCCACCTGCCAAAAATTCACTCCTAGGATTATGTTACCAGGCACTGATGAAATCTGGTAGAGTAATTCACCAGCATACTTTGAAATGACGGAACACATCCAGTGCAGTGTACATTTCAAATTCCCCTGAAACTTCATTACGTTGATGCTAGGAAGCTGCTCCTATAAATCCAAAGCAACAGTTATTCTTCATATAGACACCCTGTTGTTCTTTAATAAACACACTTTTAAAGTCGTCATGGTTGATTTCAACCTCACTTATTTCAGTCCTTTGAATTTTAAGTCAGAAAGGTTTTACAGATCCCCCCAACTTTCTCCTTAACAGGTGGCGCACCAAAAGGGAAAACACCATCAACACACAATCCCTGTTCCAAAGGCCACAGAGAAAGAGTGGAAAAGTTTTTTTTCTTTTTTCTGTAGATATTTTCTAAGATGAAAGCACAAAACCATGGCACCTTCTTTTCTCAACAACACATTAGGAAAGGAACTCGATCAAATGGGTAGAAGTTGAGCAGTGAAAACATAATCAGAGGCTGGGAATGTAGCTCTGCAGTATAACCCTTGTCTAGCATCTACTAGGCACTCTGACTGATGCTGGGGGGATGGGGAATACACACACATGTTTACAAACCTTTCATCTCTTTCATCTAAGCTGTCTACAGTTTTTCCCCTAAGGCTCAGGAAGTATGAACCGCAATTGTGTTCTAATTTTGCCAGAGTATCCAAAAGTATGCCATTCTAAGGGCTAATCTGATATTTGGGAACATGAATCATTCAAATCCACGATCTTAGGAGAAATGACGGAGAAGAAAAGGCAGTAGACTGCTGTCAGGGGAATGCTGGACCAAGTCCAGAGAAGGCCAAAGAGCATTCTTGACAGCATCCTGCACCTCTCTCTCCAGCCTCAGTAGGGATATGTTGCTGAGGTGTTATGAGGAGGCAGGCAGGAATAGAGGGCAGGACTTGCTGTGGAAATAAGCCTGCCTGTTTTTCTAAACATTCGTATGAGCTGATTTGTCTGTTGTAATGAAGGTTGGGGAAGACAGTCAGCCAAGGCTATGATGACAGCCTTCTACATTTAAATTCCATTTTGAAGGCATTTTCCTTCAATCACTCCTTTTATTTCATAAGAGTTTTGATGGGGAATTAGTTATTATCTTAAATATCTGATTTCTATGAACACAATACTTTACTTAAAGAGGCAGATGACCAAGTAAGAAATATGTATCTAACATGGGTTGAAAATTTTAGCCGTGGATATTTTATTAATTATTGTTTATTTTAAAATTAGGAGTTGGCAATGTAGCTCAATTCTAGAGCGCGCATAATGAAGAAGGCCATGGGTTCTATCGTAAGTGCTGCAGAAATTAAATGAATAGATAAATACTAATAAAATTCACGACATTCCTCCAAAGACATTGTTTTATAAGTGCATTATGAGAAATGAAAAGGAGTTTGTTGCATTATACCTAATAATGATGTTAGTTTTAATTCTCTGAATTCCCTTTTCTAGCAACAAATACAATCAGCTATACCACCACTATTTCAGAAGACACAACTCAATCAAAAAGTAGTACCAAGATGCTTGAAATTCTACTATGAAATTTCCATTTAGTTGTCATGAGTCCCTGTAAAATGTGACTATTACAAGAGAATACACACACTGCACTCTCAGTCAAAACGACCTTAATACAGGAGGAAGAAAGGACTTAGCAATTAGGAACACTTTCTACTCTTTCAGAGAACCCTGGTTCAGTTTGGTTCCCAAGATCAATGTGGAGGTTATACCACCAACTTTAACTCCAGGGAATCTACCATCTCTGAATACTAGGCACACAAGTGGTACACACACGTTTACATACATGCAGGCCAACATTCACACACATAAAAATATTTTAAAAAATACATTGATATGGATGAAACTATCAAATTCCAATGTGATAGCTAGGTTTAGGAAATAAAGAAGCCTCAGAAAGTAGCATAGGCAACAGGAGAACAGAAGAAAGTCACAAAGAGGGTGTGAGGTCCTAATCACCAAACAGTCCTACGGGGCAACGGAAAGGCAGCTCAAATGAAAAGGCAAAGCGAAGAGATGAGGACAGAGGAAGCCATTTTCCCCAAAGAAAAAAGTTTGCCTGAAATCAGTCCCACTTAGAAGGAAATCCGTGAGACTCTCATTTTCTCACAAAGACATGGACCACAAGCAGATGACAGTGTCAGAGTGTGTGTGGATAGTTGAATTGTTCTGAACTATATCACGCTTACATAGTATATTATTCATCAAAATCATTTCAACGAATGCAAAGTCTCTACTGTCCACATTTAAATTTGTCTTTATGGTCCACACAACATAAGCATTCCACAACTTACTTCAAAATCAGCCAGAAAGTTAAAAGGCAGGAATAGTCTATAGTATGCTCATTGCCAACTCTATGTATAAAGACTCATGGATGTATTTTTTAATAACTATCATTTATATTTTTATTCTATCTATGTAGAAGCTCCTAGATAACGGTATAAACAAAAGTAAAAGGAATGGTCCAGAACATCAACAATCTACAACCTAGATTTGGAGACATATACAGCTTATTTATTTTTCCATATGTATACAGCCCATCCCAAAAGCTGTTCACATCACAGACAGTCAGACCCACCAGGCATTTATGTGGGGCTGGGCAGTGAACTGAAGTCCTCTGGTGACAAAGACTTTGCCCACTGACTGAAAGATCTCTCTAGCTCTAACAAACACATTTAAAGAAAATCGAAGACAGGATATAAATTGGGCACTGTCTGTTTCTGACAGTAGACACAAATTGTGTGAAAAATGGAAGGTTCTTCAGCTTGGCACTTTCTCAGGAAGTCCATAGAGAAAGTAAGATTGGGACCTGAAAAGTCAGGCAAGGTTTGGCCAAGCGGTGATTAATGAATTGGAACTAACACAGCAGATCAAATAGGATTGCTTGGTGGGAAGTAGTTAAACTGAGTTTAGAGCTATTATCGAGAGTAACCCAAGGTAGAAAATAAGGGAAACGGAGCATAGGGCTTGGATCTGACTGGGGGCCGTGGAGTGGTCAGGATTTGGTTTCACTGAAAAAGATTGGGGTATCAAGCCAAAGAGAGCTCCAAGTATACTCACTCCAGAGATAACTCCATCATAACAAGCTCTCATTGAGGCAAAAGAAATGCAGCTTTTATTATTTCCAATTTTGGAGACAATTTGTACAAGGTTGTTGAGTAAAAGAAAGGCAGATTCAGACTAGTACAGGCTGTGTTTGAATAAGCCATTCCATTTTCTGGATCCATTTCCTAATGTGTAAAATTAAGGGAGTCACACAAAATCGGACTGGCTAATCCTACCCTGTGAACCACAGTGAGTTGAATGACACCCCCCACAAAGCAAAGAGAAGAAAAACTAAGTAATTCTCAGGGAAAAACAAAGAAGCGAGCACAGGAGCTTTTTAAGTAAGTTTCTCTACTCTCATCCCCTTAACAACTTCTCAGAGGTAACAGTGTTAACAGCTTTGTGTAGTTTTCAGCCTTTTTATGCATATGTGAACATTTATGTAATCTTCGGCATTTTAAAAAGGATAAGAGCATAATTGCATAAATAAAGATGACCTTAAATTGAAAAAAAAGAGTAAAAAAATACAGCACCACAATGCTCACTTGCTCCTAAACACCAGGCAAATTATAAGCTCTTGTTTCCTATGGCTCAAGAATGGGAAGTGCGTGGGGGGCCTTCTTTATTCAAGTACCATTTCTAGAGCCTCCTTACCGTTCACATCACACGCTAGATTCTGCCCAATTCCCACTTGCTTTCCCCTAACATCCCAGTATCCCCCAGCCTACAGACCCTAGTGTTGAGCCTTCAAATTTCACCTACTCCTCCTCCTCCAAGATAAAGTTGGCTCGGATTATTTTCTTCCAGCTATTGCCATTCTATCTAATGCTTCCATTTCAACCACTCAACACAGGGTTCCCAAGTTCAAGGCCATGCTTCCAACCTCTTGCTACATCACACAGCAAACCTGACTGACCAATGAGAAAGAAATGAGGAGACAGCAACACCACATACTGGAATCTGGTGCCACAAGTCATCCCTTCACTTCAGGCTTGTGGGTGACAGTTAATAAAGATTTTGTCCCTCTTCATCTTGCCAGATTTTCTCATTCTCTCAAGTATCTTCACTGACATCCTGTGTTTCCTGCCCCACGAGGGCCTTCACTTCCACAGTCTCACTGATGTTATGACCCGCTTTCATCTCGAGGGCTCTCCGTCTTTTTAATCTTTAAGTAAAATGCTGGCCACATAGTAGATGCTGAGTAAATAATTACTGAAGAGCTAAGGCTCCAGTTCTGCATCTCCAACCCTATATTGGGCGTCGTATGGTGTCATCCCTTTGCTACTTCCAAATTCACAAGCATGGAGCAGAAAGCACCGGCTTCCTGCCAGGTCTGCCTCATCTGCATTACATTCTTATTTCCTCCAGCTGTACTGTACTTACATCACTTCTCCTCCTGTAACTAATTATTAAATCAGGCGATGTCTTTTTTCTTTATGCCACCCAGAGATATGCAAGGCAACCTGTTAATATAAGGTCCATTTTATCTGCGTAGTTATGACTGTCCTACCAAAAGAGCCTCTGCAGATCAAACTGACTTAAATATCGTAAGTCCCCAGTGCATTCGTTCATCCAATATGGAGTTTTCTCCCCTATACATAGTTGTGGTTATTGAGTACCATTATAAAGAAATGTTCGAGGGCTATTTCAAATGCTTAAATCTTTCCCTAACATTCAAAGGCCACCACGATCCGGTCCCACTCCAGTTTTCCAAAATTATCATATATTATTTCTTTAGAGAAAAACTTCATCTCACCCCAGTGATTTTATTCCACTTTCAAAGAAGGTGTATGTGCATGTGTGCATGTGTGTTTAAACATGCAGGCAGGCCCTTGGCTATATGTGAGGGTATACCTTAGCTAAGAGTGTTTCTTCATTTGGAAATGTCTATCCTAAGTCCTAACAATACTGTAGGGTCATCTGACCTTTCAGAAGCCTTCAACTCTTCTATTCATAACCTCTTTTTATACTTAAAGAGGTAAGATTACAGACTTCGTATTGCTTGATAGTTCTTTAAGGGCAGGTCATATATTTCTTCTATATTGGTCCTTCCTAGAAGCCGTTACTAGGTTCACCAGTGACAGGCAATGTTTTTTACTCCCTAGTTACAAGGTCTCAAAGTATTTATTAATACTAAAATTCCATTTCCATTGGTATCTCAAACAGCCATTGTTAAGCTGCACTATCCTTTTCACATGCAAAGGTACAGAAGAGCTAATTTTAGAATTTTATAAGTAAGCAAATTTGTTTTGCTAGTGAGAGACATAGCAAAAGCATAATAAACATAGTAGCTCATGCTCAGTTGAACATCTAACTTTTTTCCTCTCACCTAAACATTATGAAAGACTGAAAATTGCTTTTTGCATATTTGTTTAAAAACATTAATGCAAGACTATACTTTCAAGGATCATTTCCATAGTTTGTTAAAAACACTAAGGCAAGCTTTAACAGGAATATCTTAAACTTTCAAATGTCATTTTTTAACTGAGAACTTTAAAGACAAAAACAGGTTTTAAATCACTGAAGAGTAAATATTTGGGTGGAAAGAAACAGGTTTATTGGTTTTTTTTTAAAGGTTGTACTTTAAATGTGGTTCAAGAGTACAGTTCCTGGGATGGAAAATTCCTTTAGTTACAAACCTAAAAAAGTGCACAAGTTAAATACAAAAAGTCATATCCTAGACGTTGAGTGTAACAGAACAAAAATGTTCATTACTACAGTACTGAGAAATAACAATCTAAATTTTGAGGAACTAATTTCATAAAGGATGAGTTTGAATTGGACCAAATCCTGAGTTTTCTTCCTTCACTCCAAGTTTCTTTTCTATTTTAAACCAGTGGCAACAGAAATGTCTTTGTTTGAAAAGTTTGCAATGCTGAATCTTAAGTGACAGAGCAGGTAGCTTGGCTTCTGCTCCTCGTCACTCCTCAAAGGGAGAAAAACATTGTGGAGAAAGTAATTTCATTTTAATTTCTGGAAAACTCATTTTTCCCATCAATCTTCATAACTCTCCAACATAAACAGTTAAAAACGTACAGGCTGGTCAGTCACTTCACCCTGATTAGGGGAAATATTCCACATTAATTTAAAGAACACATGGTAAAATCAAGTCTTCTTACTACTTAAACAACCTAAAAGTTGCTTGTTCCTAACTCTATCAAAACTCTAGGAGACTATTATGATCCCAGGATATATTTCTACATCATAGTTTTACAAAAGAAAACAAAAATACTCTAGGCTAAAGGGTCATGCTGCATGCTGTGAATTTTTTTAGGTCACTGTATAATTTGAAGTACAGAAAAAGATTTTGTTGTTGTTTTTTATGTTACAGCAAGTACTTTAGAACCACATCTAGAAAGAAAAATGAAAATAATCTAAGAATTTGCTGTTTAATTTAGATGGAGAGGGTAACAAATCAACAATCATTGTGTCTTGGCTAAAAATGGGATGCCTGCCCTGTGCAACTACAATTTGACAAAATAACAGCAACTTTGAGAAGGCATACCATGCGAGGCAAAGTTGATAATTTCAAATATGTGATTCCCATTTTAACCCACCTTAAGTAAGAACCGAAAACCCAAGAAATAACCAGCTTAGATAATTAAACAAAGCAAGGAGCAATACAAAAATGCTGAACAGCAAGCAGTTCGTAAACCATCTAAATCAAATAAAGTCAAGACAAATTAAATAAAGACCAGAAACCACATAAATCAAATAAAGTCAAGACAAATGAAATAAAGACCAGAAACCATTTTCTCCTGAGCACACAGAGTCCCCCAGAATCACAGAGTTGATGAATGAGAGGCACCAGTGAGGATGCGTGCAGGCAGCCGCCTGCACACAATGGATAGAGAAGCATGGAGTCCCTGAGCGACAAACATTATATATGTAAAGCTCTACTTCTCCACATCATAGCAAGAAGAGCGCTCAGGGGAAAGTTCACACTGTGTTCCAGATCTACCAGAGCAAAACCATAGGTCCATTTGCAAATGTCTGCTTCTCCAGAAACAACCAAAGGTAGAACTGAATGAATGGGCGTGGGGCAGAGTAGTTAGGAAAAGAGAGCTAGGGAAGAAGAACCATGAGAAAAAAGTTGGGGGCCCTGAGAAAAGCTTAAATGGATTAATACCATAAAAGGCCCTACTATTTCCTATTTCACATTTCTTTCCCTCCCCTTCTGTAATTTTATTAAATATAGGCAAACTTCCTGAGTCTTGACCAAGACCTGCTCTAAATTCAGGGTAGCTGTATGTCCTACACAAATGGCCCCTTTGAGTAGAAAGGATTTTTTTTTTGAAATCACCTTTGTGATCATGGATAAAATGAGACCAATTTCCACAGCAAAAGTTGAATCGCATGCAGCAGGCAGTAAAATGAATCTCCAGTTCTAAAGTTTTGATTCGTACTAGAAGCATAAGCTATGCAAAAGTTCCAGACATTTTCTAACTTGAAAAAAAAGTTTGTTTGTTTGGCTTAGCATATTTAGAAGATCACAAGGAATCCGTTTCAGTGTTTTTAGCCTCTGACCTATTATTCATGAAGGGGTTGTTTAGGCTACAGTGTGGCGGGGGTCAAATGTAAATGGTTTAAAATATTATAGTGGTTTAAAAAATAAACAAGATGTGTAGAAAGTCTGTTGACATAGCTTTTGTCTAATAAAATGATAACATAATGGGGGGAAACTGCACAGACTCCGAATAAGAAGTTGGGTCCCACTCAGTAGTAGTCATTTGTACTGGACAAAAGTTTCAATACATGTGTTCAGCACTTTATCAGAGACAGGGAGATGGGCCTGGGAAGTCATCACCTAGATACTCAGAATAGGCTCCTGCGTTCCTCTCAGCACTATCCCCTGGGCCAGGTGGGGGAGCGAGATACAAGTTTGCCTTTAAGTGGCACAAGAGACGAAAAAAGTCATCTAGCTCTTCTCTCTCTGCACACAGGAAGAACCCAATTCAATGCCACCACCACTTCTGGTCTCGCTCCGCCCCAACTTCTGTGTGTGTGTCGTGCGGGGGGCAACGCTGGGGTGTTTTAGCCCACGCATTCCAAGA
>LOEQ01002843.1:17358-28797 GCA_001685075.1 Bramus lutescens | reverse complement strand
TCACTTGGGAGGCTGTGGCAGGAGGATCACCACCAGTTTGAGGCCAGTGTGGACTACATAGTGAGATTCTGTCTTAAAGGAAACAAAAGCAAAGTAGAGCAGCAAGCACCATAGAGCAATTGATTTTACCTGTGTAAGTCCTGGAAGGATGGATAGAGGAAAAACTTGAGTGAAGCCTTGAAAAATGAGTGGTCAGTAAGCAGGAGAGAACTGAGGAGACAGTAGAGCAGAGAGGGCATCCAAAGAAGGAAAGCCATGAAGAAACTCAGAAGTCAGGCACACATATCCCACATCACCTCTGTTCTAGATCAATATAGATTATGTCATCCACGAATACAGGTTGTGAATTCTTAGGTCTCAAATAGAGAAGAACACTTGTATTTTTTTTTGAGGTTCTGTTTATATGTACTCTATTAAGAACAAGTAGCTTAGAGAAATAACACATTGTCCTTGTGGTCGAGCTGTGCGTTTGCTTTTGGGCAGGCGGAAACAGAGTCCATGAGGCATCCCAGCAAGAAGGCTGGGTGGGATAAGTTAGGGGCAGACTGTGGGCTTGCTTTACCTTTCTGCCATTTAGACTTGATTCCAGAGGTTTCTACAAGGTCCAAAGTGTTTTAAGGAAGTGAGAAACTTGAACCCGATTTTTTTCCAAAAGAAAGCCACAAACATAGAAGAAAGTTGAAGGAAAGGAACCTATGAAGAGACCATTAGGTTAGCATCATAAAAGTATAGAGAGTGAATAAGCTAAACTAATGGCTGATACAATAAAGAAGAGGGGAAATGAGCGGCATTCAATTGATTTGACATGGATATTACCAGGGAAGAGATTTAAGATGCCAGAAATATAGAGCTTAAGGGACTGGATAAATGATGCCTGAAAACATAAAAGGGACACCAAGATTGGAGAGAACATAAGGGGATCTGTTTGGGATCCATGAATCTGAGGTACCTGTAAGGCACCTAAGTGGAAAGAAAGATCCAGAAAGCTGCTGAAAATACCAAGGAATCAGATTGCAAATATAGATTTGATGATTGTAGATATAAATCCTGTATAACCCCATGGCAAAATGTCAATAAAGAGTATAAAAAATAGAAACCACATTCACTTCCCATTTAGAAAACCACTTCTTAAATAAATGGTCTATGCTTGGGTACAGTCAAATGCTGTCTGTGCCTTCTGACGTCATATCTATATATCATCATATCTGCAGAAATATGCAAAAATCTTCAAATAGAAATTGTTAATATCATGTGTATAAAGCTGTTACTAAATGTTTCTGCCATGTGCTTGCATAGATAAATTGTTTTTGACTACATAGTATTAATAATAAACAAGGGAAGTAAGAGAGAACTGATGTAGAGAAAGATAAATGCTATGTTGCCAGGATTTTTCGGGGATGGTTTTCTTGCATGCAACTGTGAAATAGATTATTGTGCACCAGGACAGTTTGTATTGTATTTTTCCTCCTACATTCAAAAGAAAATGAGGTAGGAGATGACATGCGTGCCTGGTTTCATGAAGCCGAGTTAGTGTCTTCCACAATGGAAAGAAAAACAGGAACAATTTATTGCAATCTAAAGCACAGATTACAGGCAAAATCATGATATTTTCTTGCTTTGAAAGTGTGTGGTGGCTTTTTAGCGTTTCTTCAATTTTTCAGAATCATTCATAGTCTTTTGGCTCTTTCATACTTTCTATGCTAGTGACCTTATGTGAGACTTCACGCATCCCTGTAGTTTACAATATAGGAAGGTAAGCATTCAGGTGGCTGGCTGCCAGCTCGAAATTAACATAGATAAATCATGCTTCCCATATAAATTGTAAAATTAGTGGTAGACATTTACAAGATGAGATCATGAAAACAGATACAAATAGAATGTATTTTAAATGTTTTGTGTACCATATTTTATTATGTGTTTGGGCTTTTTCTCCATGTTACAAGAAACTCAAGTATACCAGCTCCTAAATTTTAATGTTTCTTTTGCATCTAACAACATACAGATTTCTGCCAAGCAAATATTGAAATAGATGCTTATGAAGAATGGATATAGTTTACGAAGTATATAGATTTTTAAAAGAAAAATTTCCAGACTCTAAAAGCATGAAACATTATTGCTTTATGGAAAGGTCATTTATATGACCAATAGCAGAAGAAACTGTGTCTGGATTGTAAAATGCTGGGTTAGTGAACATATTTCCCAGCAAAATGTAAGCTATCCATAGTGAGTGTACATAAGCAAATGTTACACGCTCAATCTTCTACTTTGCCTAGAGTAATTCTTCCACTGTTCATAAAGCAGAAGCCCAAGCCAAGCTTGAATTAATGTAACTAGAGGGAATTAATTATAATAGATGTCATTTCTGCAGCCCTTACTCTTTATCAGACAGGACTATAATTTCAACAAAATCCTAGTTAATCCTGATCAGCACTCCATGAATTAGGCACTGCTAGTAGGAATACGATTCACAATTTACAGAAGAAGAAAGCAAAAAAAAAATGAACAAATTAAATCACTTATCTAAGGCAAATGTGGAATGACAATTTGAATTTTAAATCAATGATGCATAATTCTGTATGATACATATTTATACTGGAAAATACCATCTACCTGAAACTCAACTGTAACATTTATTTGCACAACCAGACAATCTTATAAACCAAGGTTAAATAGTTATTAAGAGGTGAAATGAGAATTGGACCCAAGGAATCAAGGCATCAGAATTCAAGCTTTATCCCACTACATTCATTTAAAGTGGTTATAAGATTAGAGGGCAGAGGACCACACTGCCTTTATGTGGAGTACCGAAAACAATTGTAACTAATAGATAAGCCTCAGAGGATCATGAGTCTGAAATAACTTTCATTTTATTAGAATTTACTGTAATTATTAGTATCTTTTAATAACAAAATTTTAGTGTGAATTTTTGTTTCCAAGGTGATAAGGTCTATACTATTAACTTTTTTCCTTCTGTGTTCTCTACAGAAGAGATTAAAATAATAAGTATGATTGACCTTCATGATCCACTATAACGAACAGAATTAGCTGGTCAGTACTGTTGTTCAAATCACCTTGTGCTTCTAACAGAACGTAGCTTTGTACTGCCTACAGAAAGTATGATACCATCTTCTTTTCTTCTGATCTTTCTACTCTCAAATAGACTACGAAAGGTAGTACAATTTCCAAAGGAAAAAGAATGACCATCTTTGGAGGGCCTGCTGGACCTTTTTAGTTGTCTGAACTTAATGTCTGAGTCTTGTTTTCTTCTTGTGCAATATAGAGATGATTAATAGCCACATCCAATTGTGGAGGCCAAATGAGATAAGTAACATAATCTGCTGTAACATAAAATCCGATAAAGAATTGAAAACTCACAAAAGTACTATCTCTACTTTTCTGTTCATCTGTCCCTTCTGAGTCTCTCTCTACTACTCTTAGCAAGCCCTCAGGAGTCTTTAAGAGGATAATCCTTATTTACCACAGTTTGCCTGGCCCAGAGTCACATAAAAATCAAGGGTCAAGTTAACTGAATTCCACTTTGCCTTGTGTGATTTTCTGAATTCATATCATGATTAGGATAGAGAAGATTCTACAGTGTAATTTCTGCTCTTAGAAGTAGGCTGCAAGGATTTTTAGAGTGGCTTTTAGAAGCCATAGAAAATGTTCTTAGAGTTGCAATTTAGGCTTTATGTAGCTTATTTTCTTTTAATGGACAGCAAAGAAGATGGCAAGGTTAGGGGACTGATGTCATTAAAGCGTTTTTCCTTCTCATTTTGTTTTCTAAACGACCATTTGTATTTAATTGAGGGCTGATGATATACGATGTGGGATTATACAGAAGCAGGTTCAGAAGGAGCCAGATAAAAGGTTAGCACAGGACTAGACAGTGAGGAGTTGCTACAAAGAAATGAAGCAAATCCGAGAGGTGGTATATGTGGTACAAGTTTATAGCAAAGATTCTGGAACCATGCTACTTAATGGTAATCTTAGTTTGTTCTTTATGTGCATTCTGTGGTCATCAACTAAGTATTATTTAGCCTGTGCTATGGTTTTATAATTTTTCAAATNTATATATATATGTGTGTATATATATTACTCAAAATTGATTTCGAGTTACAAATGAAGATTCTTTTTTCATTAACATTTATTAAACTGTGACATGCCTACAGAAAGCTGCACACATCTGAAGTGTTCAATAGCTCAGAGAATTTTTACAAAATCAACCCTCCTGTGGTTTATCATTCAGGTCAACAGGAAGCACTCTACCTATAATTAGCTGCCACCTTTATCCAAGTACTGTCACCTCGGCCCAAGGCTGCCCTCTTCACTTCCAAAGTTTGTAAAACCACACTTGCATTTTCTAGAATAAAAGGCCAAGGACAGAGTCTGGCACATAGTGGACACTAAATAAAGTTGGCAGTTGGCTTTTAATAAGAAAATTCCTACGGCTTGGATAGAATGTGTGAAAAGGATAATAAAACAAAAGGCAAACTTTGTGAGGTGAGAGCAATGTATCTGACAATAAAGCTAGGGGTGAGAAGCCTCTTGTAGGTTGGAGGCTTTCAAATTTCCTTCCATAAATAATATTCATTGTTTATTCAATGAAAAAAATACACCCATTGTATTTTGCAAAATATTTCAGCATAATCGGGGCAAGCACTTTTCTGAAATCGTTAACTGAGTGAGAGATAAAAAATAAGTTTAGTAGGGGCCTCAGTTTTCTCACTTCAGAACAAAGAGAATTCAGCTATCTCAAAAGCAATTTCCAACACTGACTCTTAAATTTATTTTTTTTGTTTTGGAGAATTCTGTATGTGTGTTCTATACTGGCATCATTTCCACCCCTCCCCTTCCTCCCTCCACCTCCTTTCACGCCCCTCCATGGCCTCTCAGATGCACAATGTTTTCTTTAATTATTTTTGTTACACATATGTACACAACCTGCTGTGCCCAGTTAGCGGTGTTCTTCTGTATATGTGTTCAGGGCTGGCCACTTGGGATGGGATAATCTATTAGGGGATCTGTCCCCAGAGAAGATTGATTGCCCCACTCTCAACAGCCATTGGTTGCCTCTAGCTCTTCATCTGGAGGTGGGGCTTTTTGAGATGTTCTCCATATATGTTGACATATCAGCAGGTGCCGTCCCTACTGCAAGTCTCGTCTAGACTAACATATTAATGAGACTGCATGTGCTGCCAGTGACATTTAATGGTCCTATGAAAATATTTCTTTTCTATATTAATTAATAATTTGGCATATTCATGCAAGCATGTGTGTGGATGTGTGTGTGTGTGTTTATGTATGTGTGTGCACATGCCTCAGCATTCATGTGAAGGTCAAAGGACAACCTACAGAAATTGATTCTCTCCTTCCACCGTTTGGGTACTGGAGCATAATCTCAGGTCATCAGGCTTAGCAGCAATCACCATTAGCCTTGGAGCTATCTTGCTGACCCTTGAAAACATTTCTTAAACAAAGAAGCAGAATCTGAAATTTTCCAAAGATTATTGTATAGTTTATTAGTAAACCCAGAGTCACAGACCAACATGACTTTTCCAAAGAAAGAGGAATTTCGGGGAAAGGAAATCACGTCTGGCAGGTCTATCAGTGCTCCTAGAGAGAGCAAATACCGGGGAGGGGGCAGGAGAAAGCCATGGACGGAATTTATAAAGACTTTTTAAAAAGCCCTTGGCAAGATCCCCTTTTGTTGAATTTTTTTGTTGTTTTTAAATGAGTCCCTATGGGATTCAGGAGGAAGGGAAGCTAACTAGCTGAACTAACTAGAGGATAGGGAAACGTGGGTGCTTCTCTGGGTCAGGGTGTGTCAGAGCCGAGATTCTCCCAGACCCATGCTTTCTAAATATAATAAACGGTGTGCAATGCAGTATACGCAGTGGTATTTCTGTGTCTGTAGCTGGCACTAAGCTCTTCTCAATAATGAAATGCAAGGCTGTTGTGAGGTAAATGGCAAGAAAATGTCTCAAAGTAGGGGGAGTTGAAAAAAGAAACAATGTGTTATCTCAGGAAGGGAAAACACTGTTTTAGCCAGGTCTTCGGTGTGCAGCCAGGTTGACCTTAAACTTGTGATCCTCCTGCACATTCGCCCCAGTGCTAGGATTACAGATGTGTGGACCAAACTCAACTAAGGTAAAGCATTTAGGAAAGCAAAGCCCACACAATAGCAGTAACTGAATTTCCTGTTAACTATGAATCCGGAGAGCCATCTAGGAACTGAAAGCTACTTCTGGAATAATTTCATCCCACTAGACTGTATTGGCCAGGAAGCCCAAGAAAACCCTGTGCAATGATAGAAAATAAACTAGAAATAAAATTGCATGTTATCTAATTTGGGGGGGGAATTAAGACTCCATTGCAGCCGTGTCTGGAGCATAATGTTTGGTTCACGGAGTCACAAATGAAGTGTGAAGTGGTGAGCAGACGGGTAGTGGCAAAGACTGGCTAAGGAGAAGCTATACAGAGACAGCGACAAAGTATTGCCATTCACTACCCACAAAAGACAGACATACAAGAAATGCCAAAGTTAATGTGGCTCCCAGAACCACTAAGAGTGACCACACATTTAGGACACGCTCTGTGTGTCCCACACATCTAACAAGCACCTAACAAGCACGGGATCATTCAGCATCTATCCACTTTATGAAAGAGATTCCACAGCTGACTTCATAGTAAAGGCAACGTGAAGGATATGGTCAGAGTAAATAAGGATCAAAGCTATCAACAGGCAAGAGCTCAGCACAGACCTTTAAACTCGAAAGAGTCACATCCAAGACAAATAAAAGGAAGTGAGACTTTATACAGTGGGCCGTAAACCTGTGGGGCTCACCACATCCAGCAACAGCAGAAGTTGGGTAGATCATGATTCAAGAAGGATTTGGACTACATTTGTAGAAAATAAAACCCAGAACATGCTAATAAGAGGATCTTGTAAATTGTTATCAGCCTATGGGATTGTCACTGAGGCTGATTCCCTGCTGCTATGATCAATACACCCCCTCGGTTCCATTTACTACTTTGGGGCTATGTGGATCCAAATTCTGGTGACATGGTGGCTTTTCTTCTTAAACTGTGATACAAGGTGATGAAATTGTAAAGCAATTCCTTGTAATCAGGGGGATTGTCATTTATATTATGCCTGATTCTGTTTTAATTGATAGCATAAACCACACAAACTCCCACTTCCAACAAAGCTCTACACCCTGTAGACATGCAATCCTTTGTAAAGACAACCCACTGAAGGTGCATTGTCCCCCAAAGAAGAGGCAGAGGCGTTTTTTTTCCTTTAGCATCTAATGTCTAAGTCAACAGTCATTTGGGTTTGTTTTGTGTCTAGATTTTTAAAACAAAAGAAAATCCATTGAAAAGGAAACTAATTTCAAATGAGAAACATCAGGAAATAATCTTAAAAGAAATTGTCTCCCAGAAAAAAAAGAAAAACTTACATAGTGGCTTCTCCGTTGCTCCAGCCCTCATTCACAAGGTCTTCTGTTCCGTAGGCCTGACACTGCTGGTTTTGAAAAAAATGTCCCAGCATCCTACCTTGAGTTTTATGACCTCTACCCTAATTGAAATATTGTATACGCTCTGGGTACACCATGCTTATGAGCAAAGAAGAGAAGACAGATTGGCAGTGACCACCGAGTTCAGACAGCTTCTCTTATCAATGGGCAGGAAGTATGCAAAGAAACAACTAGGAGGGCTGAGAAACAAAGGGACTAGTGAAGACAGCCTTGTTCTATAAAGATATTTGTACTTAAACATTTTCAATTGCTTTTGAAGAGAGATGGTAACTAACTAAATGTAGTTTCAAATGCTGGTATAGGTATCTGGGCCACAGGCAGAAACCAATGAAGCTAACTGATCTTATTCTATGACCTCTTCAACTTCTCCCAGTCCACATGGAAGCCAGTAAGTACTTAGTGTGACTGTAGACCATTCTCATCCCTCGATTTGATCAAAATGTGTCTATGTTCCTCCTGTTTGGTACCTTGACCTAAGAACCTTTTCATCCTCATGTTTTGAAAGTTAATACTTACTAAATACTTTATCTTCTTTGAAGTTGCAAGTAGCAATAGCATGGGGGCAGTAATCTCTTCTGGCCCTCATATAAGCCAAGTGAACAGTTTTTGCCTGGTAGCTCACCACTTTGAACTCCTATTTCCTCATCTGTAAAAATGTAGACAATGCCTTTTATTTTCCTTCGAGCTTAGGGGCTGGGGAATGTAGCTCAGTTGGTAGAGTGCTTGCCTAACATACATGAAGCCTTGGGTTAGATTCCCAGCATCACATAAAAATTAGGCATTGTAGCTGGGCGGTGATGGTGCACACCTTTAATCCCAGCACTCGGGAGGCAGAGGTAGGCAAATCTCTTTGCACCAGCCTGGTCTACAAGAGCTAGTTCCAGGACAGGCTCAAAAGCTACAGAGAAACCCTGTTTCAAAAGACCAAAAAAATTGGCATTGTATCATGCACCTATAATATCAGAAAGTGGGAGATGGAAGAGGCAAGATCAGAAGAAGTTCAAGGTCATCCCTTGATATATAACCAGTTCAAACACAACATGAAATATTGCCTCAAAAGCAATAACAACAAAAAAACATAGTTTAGAATCCTTGGTTATATGTCCATCTATTTAACTCTTGAAACCACTCTCTGAGGTAATTATCTCTCCCCTTTTACAGGCAAAAGAATTGATGCTCTTGAAGATTGAAAATCTTTCCTTGGGATAACCTACAAAAGGCCAGTATATGAGGAGTGTTGTTCCTTCAAGATGTTGAGTTGGCATAGACTTAGAGAAGCTGCCAGAGTCACGGTGCCTGGCACGTGAACCATTTGTCTTTATGGAGTATGTTGGAGCCCTAGAAATCTAGGTAAGAATCCTGACTCTGGATACCGTGTGCAAACCTTCCTCTTCAGCCTACATTTCCTCATTTGGAACATGAGGATAAGTATGTTGCCACCACACATTTAGGTCACAGAACATGGAGGAATCAAGTTGCCTAGCTTTTCTAGTACCAGGAAGTGCTATGTAGGCTTCTGGGGGGATAGCTCATCAGTAATCTTGCCCAGATGGAACTCCTGCGCACTGCAATAATACTCAGTATAGCACGGCACTCCCATGGGCACAATAGTGACACACGTGTTATGAGGATAGCAAACACTTTCTGGTTGAATTTAAGGCTTTTTCCATGGGAGGAAACTCATGACTGCAAATCTGGTCACAAACCCAGGTTTGGGGTGCTCACAAGACCCAGAAGTCAACCTACTACAATTATTCTGTTAAATGGACATAGTATCAAACTGCCTGTTAATACATAGCTCTTTGCCAGTGGATCATGTAGCTCCCAAACCTCATCAGAGAATTTTCTTTATGCAGTGAACAGTAGTTCAGACAGAAACTCACAGCCGATCACACTGCAGAGAATAAATGACTGAAGAGTGTTCGCCACAAATGGGACATTTAGATGAACCCCTCCTTCAAGGTTCAGGGTCAGTCTCTGAAAAGTTCAGAAAGGACAAAAGTGAAATGACGCCTTTTAGAAATGACAAGATCACTGCCCTAAATGAAGCCCCAGCAGCTGCGGCTGCCTGCAGAATACCTGCACAAAATCAAGCCAGTCAACATTCCAGCGTTGATGTAGGAAGGGCTCAGGAGTCCCTGATCCTAGCTGAGGAAGTAAGGACACTTGCTGGCTTTTAGGGTGTGTTTCCTGGTGTGTTTAACACTCCAGTGGATGGCCCTGCAGCCAGGAGCATATGGACAGCACAAAGTACAAAGCAAAAGAGGAAACACAAAGTTAGGGAGGGTGGCTACCGGGTAGAGAAATGGGGGCAGATATGGAAGTGAATGAAAATGAGCACGTGACTGCTCAAAGGTATGGTTGAGGAGGTTTTATTTTTATGATGGAGAGAATAACTAGAGACATCTGGAAGAGCTCAGACTGAACATGGCCAGCAGAACAGAGCAGCCATGAGAGGGGAGAGAGAAGGGAGAGTGAGACGGGAAGAGAGAAGAGCAAGGAGGCCGAAAGGACCAAGAGAGCAGATGGGAGCTCTATAGGAAAGAGAAGCTGGGGAAGGGAAACGGAAGCTCAGAGACTGGAGCCATGTAGGGAAGGGTAGGGAGTGAGAAGCGCTAAGAGGAGCCAGAACTCTGTAGCAGGTACTTGTGATGCTGCAGGAAGGAGTTTGAGGGAGGGGACGGTGAATATGCTCAAAATATATTGCATAAAATTCTCAAAAATTAATATTTTATATTAAAAAACTAACCAACACAAAGGTCACTTTGTTGAGTTCTGATGAGGATAAAGTGAAATGATGAGTATCATGTGTTTCGTAAAAATCAGAGCACATGGATGTTAGGAATATTTTCCTAAGCGAGCCTCTCTGCAGATGCAAGATAATCCCAATCAAGCCAAATCAGACCAGATTAAAAGATACCCAGGTTTAATTAGACACCTGAGCTCCCGGGTGCCCCTGAGGGAAACAGAAAGTTGCCAAGGCGACCACCACCAGAAAGGAAAAGGGAAAACCACATGTTTCTTTTTGGGGAGAAGTTTAACTAGCCTGTGGGAGTCGTCTTGACTTTTCCTGGGGAGGAGTCAAGGTTGGTGGGCCCCCTTGACCCTCCTTGGAGAGGGGTCAAGGTTCGAGGGGCAAAGGGGAGGGGACTCCAAAGGTGGAGGCCAGAGGCTGGGATTTACATTCCAGAATGTTTGTATAAGGAGCGACAGGAAGCTGAGGTGATATTTACTTATTTATTTATCTATCTATCTATCTATCTATCTATCTATCTATCTATCTATTTATTTATTTATTGGTCTTTTTGAGACTTGGTTTCTCTGTAGTTTTGGACCTGACCTGGAACTAGCTCTTGTAGACCAAGCTGGCCTTGAACTCACAGAGATACACCCACCTCTGCCTCCCAAGTGCTAGGATTAAAGGCGTGCACCACCACCACCCAGCCTGAGGTGATATTTTATGACCAACATTTCAGGCTCTGTTTCGAAAAAGGGGTGTTGCCTCAAGCCTGGCTACTTCCTGTAGGCATGGAGTGATATGGGGCAGGGGAGAGCTGGGTGTTGGTGGGTTCACGCTCAGTGAGAGGTATGGCTGGAAAGGCATCCTATTCACTATCATCCCAGAGATGCCAGGCATCTGTTTCTTGGGGGAGGTAAGAAGGCAGGTGTCTAGGAGAAAAAATATTATTACCTGTCTTGTTTGTATCACCAGAGATGAGTGTGCCAAGATCAAGATCAGGTAAGGCCTTTATTGTGGCATCTTGGAAAACCAGAGGGTGGAAGGTCCTAACTGCTGGACAGACCAAGTGTCCTGAGTAGGTGCCCTCTTGAGCCTGGAGAGATGGTACCAGCATGGCTGTCCCAGGAGCTTGGCAGCCGAGGGGGTGGTGAGGATTACCGT
>LOEQ01002843.1:2940-15966 GCA_001685075.1 Bramus lutescens | reverse complement strand
TCGAAGGTCTGAGAGGTGGTGGGTGGAATATATTGTAATTGGACAAGGTGATCTTGAGAGCCTCCCTAGTGAGTTCAGCTGCTGCTGCCAGGCTCTCAGGCATGGTGAGGTCCAGTTCTTTGGATGAAAAGGTGACAGCCCGATTTGAAGGCCCAACCTGTTACGTTAGGACTCCTGTGGCCACTCTTGACCTCTCATCTGTATAGAGATGGTAAGGCTTTGTGGGGTCTGGAAGAGCAAGGGCAGGAGCTGTTAGAAGGGGGCATCCGGCAGTAGAGAGAAATGGCAATGGATGATGGCTGGGTGGGTGAGAGGTCCCGTGGGTGTCTCTTTAGCTGCCTGTTACAGAGGCTTAGCTGTAATGGAAACATTAGGAATCCAATGGTGAAAGAACCCCAACAAACACCAAAATGAGAGGATCTGAGCCCCTGTGATTTGGGGCCATAAATCTCGCAATGCCTGGACCCTGTCAGAGGTGAGGGTCTTAGACCCTGGGCTAAGTTGAACACCCAAATATACCACTGTAGGAGAGCGTAGCTGAGTCGTAGTTGGCGAGACTTGATATCCCCAGGATCCGAGGAAGTTCAGGAGCGCAGAGCTGGCCTGCTGGGACAGAGACAATGTAGGACTGCAGAGAAGCAGGTCATCCACGTGGGGGAGTGTGCTAGAACCTGCATCAAAGTTTGAGAGATTTCGAACCAGAGCTTGGCCAAAGAAATGGAGGCTGTCTCAAAAATCTTGAGGGAGAACAGTCCACATAAGCTGTCTGGAGGACCAGGAGTCAGGGTCCTCCCAGGTGAAGGCAAAGAGGAAGTATGAGTCAGGGTGTAATGTGACAGTGAAGAAGGCATCTTTTAGGTCTAGAACTGTAAAGCAGGAGGTGGTAGGGGGAACGTTAGACAGGAGATTGTAAGGGTTGTTAACCAGTGGGTGAACTGGAATGACTGCCTCATTTATGAGGTGGAGGTCTTGAACCAAGCAGTAAGCACCAGAGGGCTTACGCACAGGAAGGATGGGAGTGTTGCAGGTAGAATGGAAACCAGGCAAGGATGTGACAGTTACTAGAAAGACTGCTAGCGGTAGCACTTGGTATGGATGCTACTCTAGGCCATGGAGTCCACTGGGCCAGATGTAGAGAAGGCCACTTGTAACTCTGCCACAAGGCAAGGCAAACCAAACATGGCTGACAGAAAGGGGAGAAAGTCATGGGGTTTGTGGGAGGATACCAGTCAAGTCACTTGTTCTCAAACTTAAGCAAACATCAGAGTCCCGTGGGGGCAAAGATGGCTAGAGCCTAGGCCAGAAATTCAGACTCGGTGTGCCTAGGGTGGAACCTAAGGATTTGTCTCTGCTTGCTGCAGCTGGTGGTCTATCTCTTAAGTGTTCTTTGAAATCTAGTCTCAGAACCAAAAATTGTAGGGTTTCAGTCCCAGCCAACAGAATTTCCTTGCCTTTGTATAGTCCTTCTTCTATAAGAATCCCCTTGAAAAATCCTAGCGTTGTATTGGTAGAATAAAGAGTATCCTCCCTATAACCAGTCCGCTAGCATTAGGGCGCTCACAGGACTATAGGCAGTCCGGGTTGATGATGGCAAAGGCTACCAGGAAGGCTTGGAGAGGGCTTGGGTAGAATAAAGGTCAGCATCAATCCAGGACTGGAAACGGCGAGAGACAGCTGGGATTAGTGACCCTTTCCTACCTTGGATTTCCTCTCCCAAGCCTTTTCCTCCTTAAACCTTCTCTGCGTTATTCCTATGACTAAATTTGGTGATGGATACAGGCTAAAGCCACTGTACTTTGGCATTCTCCCTATGTTCTTGTCTGTTCCTAGCTCAAGGCCACTATGTAGTTTGTGGGGAGCCCGAGACAATAGCATAGATGATGGCAGTCTGAGAAAAAAAAATCATCCTAAACTAGCCATCTCTCTGGAGGTCAAGAGTGTCCTGTGTATCCCATGACAGCAAACTTGCAGAGAAAAGGCTGCGTTCTAAGTCACTGCCTGGCAGTTGTCGGTAGCTTATCTGCTACCTGCTAAACACACTGAGTGCAGCAGCCTGTGAAATGTCGAAGCTCTTAAAGAGAATTGGAAACAGTCATTACATAGAAGGAGAAAGATAGTCTTGGATTTAAACTTTATGATCGGAACTCATCTGTCCCATGCATTTCGGGGGGGGGGCGGAGAGGACTTGGGGAATCTTGCCTCTTAATGAGGTTAGGTATTTCCAAGGCAAATCTTGGGAAACTGAAGCACACACATGAAACTTGGCTCTAATTATAAGAATGTACTTTCTTTTTTCAGCTCCACAAGCAGAGACAATTTGGCTTAGGGATTCCACACGGGATGTCTGGGCCTGCTCAATGCTGTTAAGCTATCAGGTACTTGCCTGTACCAACCTGCCCACGCTGCATGAAAACAGGCCCCCCTCATTCTTTCAGAATTCATGACTTCTATCCTGAACCATTCACCCAAGCTTATCTCAGACTCCCATTCCTAACTCCTGCTGCCTCTTAAAGTTTCTGATGGCGTGACTCATTTTTCCTCTGACTCTCTTACCTCACCCTAGGACCCGGCACTTACGATTACTTCTCTGACTTGAACCTTGAGCAACTCTCTTGAGCCAATCACCATGGTCCCTGCGTGGTAATACTGCTTTTATCCATGGGAGAATAGTCCAGAAGAAACGGTCTTTATCCTGCAATGAAACACTTTTACACAGGCTTCTCTGCCTGGCTTAGCATCTATATGCACATTAGAAATCCTGCACATTCCAAACACAAATGAATACATATATTTTTTAGTACTTTTTACTTCTTCAATTGGAAGAATTATTTTTAACCCTTCTTCCTATACAATTCTCCCTAGCAAGACCCCCATTGATTAATGACCATGACATAGTAATTATGTTATTCATATATCTTTTGTATTTTCTTTTCAAACAGAGTCTTATGTGGTCCAGGATAGCCTTGAACTCCCTGTGTAGCTAAAGATAACCTTGAACTTCTGATCCTTCTAGCTCTACCTCTAGACTGTCAAGATTATAAAGTGTGTGTGCTACCACAGGTGGTTTGTGAAGTGCAGTCTATGCCAGGAAAATACTTGACCAACTGAGACACACCCTAAACTCTGATCATATATCCCTTGAATCCAACTTTATTTTTCAGAAGTGCTTGTCATGGTCTCTGAAAAACTGGGGTCCTGCCTTAAGTTCTTCCCTATGGCATTGTTTAAGGCCTCTCACCCTTTGCCAGTCCATCCGCTATACCCCCAGCACTGGAAGCTTTGCGGATGCTGAATTGATCATGGAACTGTCCTGCTTTGCCTCTTTCCTGCTGCGTACATGAATGGATTTTCTATGTTATATACTTTCCTATTGAGAACAGTAGTAGGCTTGTGCATGTGGATTGCACTTTGGAATAGCTTCATAGCTAGTATGAAGGTTTTACTAAAACGAAATGGCTTACATACCATTTTGTTTCTGTATTTGAAGACTGTGTACCTTTTAGCTATAGCAGATGGTAAACTATGCACAAGACAGATGTGATTTTAAAAATGAAACGTGTTTATCAATTCTAAAAGCAAAACAAAATCAAACTTTCAGTGCCAGAGAATTTAGTCATTAGGTCTCATTCCGACGCTAGCACGGCTCAGTTGTTTAGACCATGCAATGGCTGAGGTCAAAGTTGGTGGGTCAATTCCCATTTGTTTAACTTAGCCTCATCGAGTTTCAGGGGCATAGCCTGTAACCCTAACCTAATTCAGCTCTTTCACAACTGCAGGGCCCAATGGAATTCGGATGGAGAACTAAAGATAAATCCATTCCGTGACTTGACCCTTATTCAAAATTGCAAATCAAGTGCTAGCTCCTCAGTATTCTATTTGGTTTCTGTATGTGAAACTCCCCATGGAAGTTTTTAGTAATGATTGTATACATAAAGAAATAATATAAAGTTCTTCAGAATGCTTCTCTGAGGACCCTACAAATGCATATTAAATATAGGAGTGTTTTTCTAGTCAGGAAATTGTAATTTAATAATGTGCCCTTTGGTACGTAAAACTTAATTAACAATAATGTAGTTTCAGATAAACACTAAACAATTTTGTTTGTTAATTTCTCCACTCTCTATTCAATGAATAAAGCAGCATTGTCTGGTTTATACCAGCTTTCTCATCGGCAGACATTTGGTGAGTATCAGGCTCAAACTTACTATATAGTTGGCGTTGCAAGTTACCTGAAAAGACTCTTACCTGGAATTTTCAGGTCTCTGCTTGTTTCTTCTAGGATTTAGACAAACCCATTGTTAATATGCAAATATCTTTGAAAAGAACAGCAAATGATCAATATTTAGCACAGAAGTATGAATTAATACATCATGCCCCTTCCATCTAAAAGTTCAATTTAAAAGATACCCCCAAGGAAAACATCTGACTGGTATGGTTAGAAGGGAAAATAATGCAGTGAAGGTACATGAGCCCAACAAACAGTCTCCGGATGCATCCGCAGATGGAACAAAGCTGGAAGCAGAAGCAAACATTACCTACAACCCGAGGTCTGATTTTTTATCAGACTGTGCGAACCAGCATGCAGTGTCCTTCAGAAAACTACTTCAGTGGAAGTGGATAAGGTGCATGGTTCCTTCAAGCTACGGGTCTGAGGGCAAGGCCTCGTTGATAAACAATTCAAAAGGATCATATTCATCTTTATTTCTGTAAAACTTAAGCAAAAGTAACGTATCTCTTTCCGTCCATGAGCCGGACATCATTTTTCTTGCCACGAGTCTGTTGATTCGCAGGCATAAACAAAGCTCAAATCACCGAGTCACAGTGCCGCGGTGAGGCCTTGCGTCAGTGACTTAAAGCAGGCCAAACTCCCAGTTTTGATGGAATGTTGAAAGTTTGCTGTTCACTGTCACCTGCACAATAATTCCCGATAGACATTTCCTGCTCAGCAGTTTAGGGAGGCAGCTGGGGAGTGTGGGTAATTGACTTGGCACCCTTGTTACCCTTTCTGCCTTGCTGTCCTATGCAAGTGCTATTTAATTTAGTCATCGAAGATGGATTCTAAGGAAATTCAAGAAATTTGAGGTTGTAGGGATTTGAGGCTAGGTCAGTTAAAGAAGCTTAGCATGTGTACGGCCCTAGGTTGCATCCCCAGTACCACATACTTGTGCCTGTGTGTGTGCATGCATGTATGTGCATGGGTGGGGGGAGGCAGGGCAACTCTTCAAGTTAAAGGAATAATGGTCAGCATTCGCATTCAGCACCTTCTAACATATAATACACAGTTATGTGCATGTGTTCAGTTCCTACACCAGATCTCTTGTGGTAGGTCATGCTATCTGGATTTTACCTATTTTCAGGGTTAAGAAGACATGCCCCAAACTTCATGGCTAATAAACGGTGAGCATTCCAGCCTGGATTCCAAATTCCAGGCTCTTGATAAAACACCTAATGTTGATTGATAGTATTGCCATTGATCAGAATTTCCAGTCTAATATTTTAAAATTGACGTAATTTATTCTGTGTGTGTATGAATGGTGTGTGTGTGTGTAGTGCACACACTTGTGGAAGTCAGAGGAGATCCTTAGGTGTCCTGCTCTATCAATCTCTTACCCATTCCTTTGAAACTTGGAGCACTGGCATATGATCAGTAAGCTCCAGGGGTCCCCTGTGTATCTCCACATGCCACAGTGCTTGGGGTTACGCTGTTGGGCTTCTAGGTACTGCAATTCAAACTCGATTCCTCAAGCTGGTGCAGAAAGTGCATTCTTCTGTTGAACACTAGATGCTATCTATTTTGCTTCTATCATGGTTTTCACAACTATTATCGAGCTTCCAGTATCTTAGGGAACCCTAGTGTAGGCCGGCTACCTTTGGTAGCAACAGTCTGCTAATTGGTCTGTTGGTGGTATTTGTATCTGTGCTCCTAGAGCCTGCTACCGGTGGCCTATTTAGCAATGCAAATGAGAGCATGATGCTGCCTTGCTGAAAACTTCTCAGTAGCTCCCTAGTGCTTTCTGGATGAGGCTCAAAATCCTGAGCATGGTCCCGTTGGTCCTTCTCCCCTTTCTTCTTCTATGCCCTATGTTGATAAGAACTTGTACTCCTGTCCCTGAACATCCCATTTTTTTCTGTTCATTTGATGGGAGAAGGTTCTTCCTCCTGTGTTCTACCTTATTACGTAGGAAGGGCCTAATGTGTACTTACTTAGTAAGATTTTTCTTTCACCTTGAAATGTAGAGCCTGCATTTATCTGCATTAAACTCCTGCAGTGTACTTAACAGATTTAGTTGTAATTCCTGACTTATATCTTCCTTTGCCTCACTAGACTCTGAGATAATAGTGAAAATCGTATTTCATGCAAAGTACAGTGGTTTTTGCACTGTGCATGCAACACAATAGTGAGGGAAAAAAACTGTATCAACTACTTCAAATCCAAGCAGCAATCAAGATGTGCTATATGCCAGCCTCATGAAATGTAGTGAGGTACTAGGGCCAAGCTTTACTGAAAAGAATTACACAATTTGTTTTGCTAAGAAACCACATAAAACATTTTGTAATTGACAGACTGTGTGGAACTGAGAAAGTCTATAGTATTTCAGAAGATTGGAAACTAGGGAGGCAACTTCTGAAACAGTCAACAACAACTGAATATTGACAATCTGGCAACTGTCATGGTACTCATTATAAATCAGATTTAATAACCCCAAGGCTTTTTAATGGAGAAGGTGTTCTCTGCTATTTAGGGAGAAACTCACCCCTCAAGAGAGCAAGTAAAGGAAAGTTTATAGAAATAAAGACTAAGTGCCTCCTGGTGCCAGGAGAGAGATTGCTAGCTAGTGGGGATGTGGTATGATCGGAATATCTTCATTAAGAGCATTTGTACTTATTCCTTTTGAGGGGCAGATTGAAACTTGCCGGCTTTACATTTAACCAAGCAGTTTGAGGAAGAGTGGGGATTTAATGCTACCCACTGAGCTGAGTATAGTACAGCACTGCCAACACATTTATGTTCTGTAGCCCAGTGACTGTTCTGTTCCTGCCTATTGTCCCCTATAAGAACAGGGCGTGGTCTCTTTTAATGCTTCTCTCCATTACCAGGGGTCCATCTAGAAAGTCAAACCCCTTTTCTCAAAGTGAGGTGAGCATCCACAATCACTGAGATGTGAAAACAAACTAAATGCCCGTAGATATAGAAACGGAATATTATTTGGCCATGAAAAGACCAGACTCTTGCCATTTGTCACAAGGATAAAACTTCAACACATTATACTAAGTGAAATAAGGCAGTAATAAAAGAAAAAACACAGAATGATTCTCTTCTTTTGTTTGGTTGAAATAGAAACCACTATTCTTTAAATAAGATAAATGTCCAATACTTTGGCAATTTCAGACTTTTAATAAACATTTGGTATATAGTTTATGTTTTCAAATTCTGTAGAAAAAAGCTACCTCAATAATATATTAAGTGTTAAGTATTTATTATATATGCTAATGTGTAATATTTGTATCTTGAAAAGGAAGCTTTGTTTGGAGTGGTAAATCCTGTCACTAAGCTTTTAAATTTAGTGAGTGGAAAGAAACCTTGAATACAGACAGAAGAGAAGAGACATTAGCAGATTCACATAACAGGCAGGAAAAGGCCAAGAATACTTGCTTTACCATTTTGCTTTCTTTACAAATTGATATCGTGAATGTTCTTGTGTGTTGCTTTTGTCTGATGAATTTGCTTTTATACAGAAATATATATGTATGTTAGACAAAATCAGCACTCAGGAACCTAATCCAGCTTGACAAAATTATGATCTTTAAATCAGAGCGCTTTGGTCTTCCCATCATAGTTAACAAGCCACAGCAGTAGTATCCTACACAACCACACACAGTTTTCTTACGATGTATGGTCTGTGTTTCAAGATTCAAGCCTGCATTTATATGACAACATACCTACTAAAATGAGAATTGAAAGTTCTGTAGCCTAAGTTCATGGACAAACATTGAGCAGGGGAGGACCATGTCCGTTCATATTCCCCAAAGCCTTTCCAATGGCCTGTGGAGACTGGTGAGAATGAAGAGGGGTGGGGATAAGGCGTGTAAACCAATCTGACTATTGCGCTCATCAGGCAAGACAAGGATGCTGTGTCCATGGGTGGCAGATCTGGGGTTGATTAGGAGGGATACTTAGTATTGGAAGTGGTAGCAAAGACAGTGCTTGCAGAGTATTTCCATTGGGGTACATGATAGAATTCAGGGAATAAATGAAAGTAGTCTCTAGATGTCTTGCTTGGGAAGCCAAGTCATTTCTGGATCCAGTTTCTATGATTAATCATTTGGGAAATGATTCCATTTTTGGAACGTCTGTGTTGATTTTTTTCTTCCCCATTGTTGTTGATTTAAAATCTTTTTAAGCAGTCAGGCAGTGGTAGCACATGCCTTTAATCCCAGTACCTGAGAGTCAAAGGCAGGAGGGTGTCAGTGAGTTTGAGGCCAGCCAGGGCTACACACAGAGAAAAACTTTCTGGAAAAATCAAAAATCAAATCAAATCCAATTTAGTGTCTCCTCCTCAGCTCCAGTCTCTTCTACAAGATGGTCTGGTGATCCGTGAGCGCTAAAATCTTTCTCCCCTGGCTCACACTAGCGTCAGCCTAAAATTAACAGAGCAAACAAAATGTGGTCAGAGACTGTGTCTGGTGGGCAAAGACTGCTTGAGAGCCAAGCAAGGAGGACAAAAAGAAGACTCCACAGCGAGAGCCTAGATGTCTACCAGCAGGGCCTTTGTAGATTAAAAAAAAGTGCCTGATACAGGAGAGAGTTCATAAAGCATAACTTGAGCTAGAGCGGGAAGGCGAAAAGCTAAATTCCCAGGGCCCCGTGGTGAGAATGTGCTGTTGTATTGGTAGTGAAGGGATTAAAGGCAAAGTTCAAAGTGGGTTCAGATAGAAGCCATTGTTTTCCATGCAGGGGTGAAACAAAACAGAGCCTTCCCCCTCCAGGAACCAATATTAGAATCAAAGAGAGGAGTTCCACCCTGGAGTAGAGGGTAAAAGCAAGGTGAGCAAACCAGAATCCTCATCCCTCTAAGGCATGTGATTAAACTGGAATGCCTCGCAGACAGAATCCCAGTAGATTCCGCCTAGGGCCTCTAGCTGTGCAAAGTCATGTGAACTGTGTCTGGGAAAAGAGCCTTTACTGGTTACATAGTATACAGTCTGGAATTCCTTTGTTTCACAGGGACGTCTTCTGAGAAAGCCAAAATGTTTTGCTAATTCTCCATAGACAAAGTGGATGTTAGACAAATAAAATAAAATAAAGAAGAAGACAAGGGAAATAAAGGAATGTGAGTAGCAAATGCGCAGATAAAGTCGCCCACAACCTGGAATAACACCTCCAATCCCATCACATATAGCATCTTAAGGTCTGAACTACACTGCCACACAGAGATCATTCCTCATGGGTCGAAACTGAGGGTTTCCCCTAGTAAACTGAAATACCGTCACCTGGAAGGAATAATAATTAATCTACTTTCTATTTCCACTGATTAAACAGACACTGAGGACCTGGGACACCATTAGGGAATGAGCATATCTCTAAACCCTTATCCATATACACGAGACCAAGGTTAACCTGAGCCCAGGGTGAGAAGGTGTAAGTGGGTAAAGGTAAGGTCCTGGAGAGGGTAGAATTCGCTAGAGGCCTGAAAACGCTCAGAGACTGGAGAGCCGTGGGGCTGCAATTTAAAAACGCAGCCACGGAGGAGGTGGGAAAGGATGATGAGGGAAGAGCTAGGGCTGGAGGGGGCTCAGTTTAAGATAAGGAGACTAAAGCAGACACAGAAAGGCAAATACTCAAACCTGAAGGAAACCAAGTCCCCTGGGTGTAAATTCATAGTAGAGTATCTGGCATTTTAAAGTAAGTGGTGTGTGCGGTGGTGAGAAGGAGGGAGAGCTTCGGGCGCTGTCACCCCTGGGTAACCTTTGGTGACGGTGGAGAGAGTTACCACTGCAGCAAAAGCAGCTATGTCAGTGAACCTAAACTGAACAAAAGAGGAAGTGAAGAAAGTTTGTGTGCTCTGGGGGGCAGGAAATCCGGTGACTAGCCTTATTTCACACATTTCAGATTATTTAAAAGTTTCTTTCCTTTCTTACAAACAGTGTTTTCAGAATGGGAGGGGGACACCTCACAGGCACTGATATCTGGAGAACATGGACACATTTGCTAAGGGAACCAATGCAATTTGAATTGCCCTTTACTCTGTGAAGTGATGCTTTAGGCAACATGGATCCCTGACGCAGCCGATCCATAGAGTCATGCTACATTAACAAACGTGATTCGAGTGCATTGAATAAAAACGCCAACGTATTGGAAGCCAATGAAATCAACAGGCTAGCTACCTTTTCCTTGTAGAAATGTTTTTATAGGACTGAAAGCAGCTGTTACTTATGAGCTATCATCATTTCAACAGAATGGGTGGGAGCCTGGACGGTGATGAGGACTCCCTGGGGATGAAGAGGAGTTTGGGAAGGCATCAGATGATGGTCCATCAGGCAATCATGAAGCAACAACGGCCAGGCAAGTGATGACATGTATTTCTGCAAGGACACTATAATGTGAAGGAAATCCACTCCTGGGCTAGGCTAGCTCATTAGCAGAGAGATGGAGGCTTCTGACCACCTGCTGCTCAAATTTCAAGCTGAGGGTACAGTTGTAATAAGAAGGGGATGTTTCATCTGGGAGTGAAAATGAACCTCGGGCAAACGCATAAGGGTTAATATATATACATATATATGTATATGTGTGTGTGTCTGTGTGTGTGTGTGTGTGTCTGTGTGTGTATATCTTAGAAGTCTGTCAAAGGCATGGTCAGTTTTCTGAAGATAATGAAGGACAAGAGTGTAAAAACTGTCTACCATGTATGCTGAGAGCTGGCATAGTTCAAAGAAGTGGATTTTCTAAATACCCCAGAGCCAGCTCGTTCCAACATACCACATCACTACTCTTCTTCCGAGAGTCAACAAAACTCTCCCTACGGGTCTAGTCTCATAAACCATATACAAAGGCATGTGCCAGGAATCACAGCACTAGGGAAATGGGGACACATGAGACCATGCCCCGGGGAAAAAAAAAAGGTCAGTCTCACTTTCAAATAGAGCTCTGTGTGTGAAGGTGCGCATTCCATGTCAACGCTGTCTTCCTGCCAGCTTCTTCTCTGGGCTGTGTCTGTTGGGTGTTCTGGGAGGCTACATGTCTCTACAGGCAACTGAGACTCACTAAAAAGGCCAAATTATATTTACAGGCCAGACTAGCCAATTTATCATGGACCGGTAAGGGCAGGATTCTTCCCATACTGTCTAAAATGGTTTGGGTGGGGGGCAGGGGAAACCTGTTGTGTTCAATGAATTCAAACAAAACACATATGAGTTAAGTTTTGTATTTAAAGGCACATAATGAAGATTAGGCTTCTAGATAACACAGGCTTCTAGATGGTGACCTGTTAGGACTCTCCATCCCTTCTGGGACAACCACCAGTTTTGGGGTCCTGGTCAAGGTTAGAGTCCCTGGTATTCTGAAGTAAATATTTCTTGTTGCTGTAAGTGGGCTAAAATAGCATAGACACTCAGCTCAGGCAAACTCCAAGAACTCAGGACAGGGGACATTGCAAGAAGTCAGGACACGAAGATGACTGGTTTCCCAGGCCATAGAAGAGCATGAACACAGACAAAAGAACGCTGTGGAGCAGTTCTCAGGGGTGAGGGCTTGTTCTCAGCACTTAGACACACAGAGCACACAATAGCGTGGAGACTCCGGAACTGAACACTATGTAAAATTACCAGGCCTGAGGAGAAGAGGAATGAAGGCAAGAGCTTTTTGCCATTGACTGAAGAGTGGGAAATAGTGATCTCAAAACTGGGCCAAGGTACTGATCTGCACTTTCAACTTAAAGAGTGGATCTTGCGCCTGAACAGCAGACAGGAAGAGATGTTGGGACTTGATACATTTGTTTCTTTTCATTTATTGAGAGCTACTCTTTGAAAGATACTGTGAATCAGGTGAGACCACTGGAAACTCAAAGGCCATACTGAGAGCACAAACCCTGCAGGCTTCAACTCTGAAGGCCAAGCGCATGAGCTCTTCAGGGTGAGTGGTGAGGTTCACTATTGACCCATTATAAATACTTCATTGGTAAAGTACTAGCCTAGCATTTGTGTGCACTTGGGGTTCACCTGTGCTATCACAATAATAATGACAATAATAATAATGTAGCAACAACAAAAACAACAAAATAATAATTTTTCAGACTTACTGTGAGGGTTGGATGATATAATGCACTAAAGTATGTAGCAAACTATACTAACATGCTTAAAATGAGTTTTTTTTGAAAAAAATAAATTAATTAATAAATTTAAAAAATAATCTTTTGGCCTTTCTTAATTTTATTTTTCATCTGTTGTTGAATATGTTACTATATACTTCTATTTATACTTTTAAAATATATATGCTACCTGGTCTACAAGAGCTAGTTCCAGGCAGGCTTCAAAACTACAGAGGAACTCTGTCTCGAAAAACCAAAGAAAAGAAAAGAAAAGAAAAGAAAAAGGTTGAGAATGTTCCAGAAACCTTTATCCTCAATAATTTTCAAATAACTTTTCAAAAAAATCTCAGCAGGAATTTTAATATTTATTTGACCTATACAGAGAAGGTTTACATTTTCTATGATCAGGAATGACTTTCCCTAATCCCACTAGTTTGTCAATTTGTGAAATATGACCCTAGCTCGCAGCATTCCTACTTAGAAGTACAACGGGGATTTCTCCCTTACATTAGATGACTGATATTCTCAATAAGAAATCAGGTATGTCCAACTATCTTCATTCCATAATTACTCTCTTTATTCTACATAGTTAATGCCTCAGTTGGTTGTGATTTAACATAAAATGGAAAGAACCACTTTGAAAAACCTGTCATCTCATTTGGCCTCTTTTTTATGGGAGCAGGGAAGTAGATATCTTAATTAAGGGAGCCATTTTAGGGTT
>LOEQ01002842.1:185529-199150 GCA_001685075.1 Bramus lutescens | reverse complement strand
GGACCTTGCAGACAAAAGGACTAACTTGCTGCCTGCAGGCTTAGTGAAACAAAGGAACTCCCACCGGGTTGCACTCACCACCCCATCGCAGCCCCCAAACAGGCTGAGCTGGGGGATCTTATGACCCCAAAGAAGGGAAGAGGTGCCTGGGCACAAGCTGGGATGGGATAGGAAGAGAGAGGCAGTAGCCGGGGAGATCATCAGCCATTTGTTCTTTAAAAACTGAAAGGGCAAAGTAGGGCCCTAGGAATTTTTTTGGGGGGCTAGATTTAATTATAGTGGCATCACCTCCACCCACTCTGTACCAGTCCACTCTTCCCCTCCAGCATGTAGACTTCCACCCTCAAAAGCAGTGTGGCCATCACCCAATTCCCTAGAATGGTGTCAAAAGAGAAGGTAATATGCTCAGTGTTTTAAAAGACCAAGTCCCAGTATTGAACTCTGTTTTTTTCTGCAACAAATATCTTTCCACTCCTTTGTGGTAACAGTTCCTAGGTTTTGTAGTTTAGCCTCCTTTTTTTCTTCTAAAGTGGAGGTACTTTGAGAAGGCTGACATTGCTGTGGGGCTTCCTTGGACTGGTATCAGGGGCTGGGGATGTAGTTCAAGTATAACTTAGCATCCATGTAACTATGGATTTGATCCCCAACACCACATAAACCCCACATGCTAACACATACCTGTAATTGCAGCACTCAGGAAATTGAGACAGGCAGACATTCAAGATTATCATTGACTATATTGTAAGGATAAGCTAGCCTGAGCTACAAAACATGATATTTCAGAACAAAAAAGCACATGGGTGTGGTTTATTTTTTGCAAAAGAAAAATGCTGGCACCAGTAGACACAAGCTCTAGTTTCATGGGATGGAATTCTGCAAACATCATCATCTATATTACAATAAACTGTAGTAGCAGGCATCATTGTCATTTCCAGCACGGATGGACTCTTTCCTTGAGACAGAAAAAATGCATAAGAAGTATTGCAGAGTGCACTTCCAACCAGAAAACTAGGATTAAACATCTTAATAAATTGACATCTAAATCCAGATTCCTTAGTAGGAATGAATGCAGGTAGATGGCTTTTGCATTTATTTTGCGTTAACATTTAATGGCCATTGGACTATATTGCAGGTGCTAATAGTCTCCAAAGCAGTTAGGCAGAAACAAAACCTCTCTAGACATCAAGTCAGTAGCTGCTCTGTAAATAGGCCTCTGGGTTCTCAGTTGCTCCCTTGCTATAAGGCATCTGGACCACCTCAAATCCCAAGCGCAGACTTGCAAATGTAGCTCATGAGATGAAAGTCTCTGCCAGTAGAAGGAACCCATCCGTCAAAGACTCCCAGATACGGAGGTAATTTCTAGCAAAGGTTTTTGTGGCATTAATTTGTTTTATTCTGACAACTTGATTAATCAGTTTTATTGTGACAACTTGTTTTGCTGCCATGCCGCCTAATCAGGGAGCTGTCACCAAAATACTTTATGGCTTCCCTATTTTCCATCACAAATCAAAACCTCCAGCAACAGCTCACCAACATAAGAAGCGGCGATAATTAAAATGCGTTCTGACGGAATTCGGAGGCATTCAGTTGGATGGTGCTATTAGGAGAGATTGCACTTGCATAGAAAGGGACAATCAGATGGGGCTCTTTCCGAGCAATCATGCAGCTTCCTTGGTGAATCCCAAGTGCCACACCTGCATGAAAGTTCAGGGCAGAAGAGGAGGTTTGTGGACGCACCCCTGTTGGGTGCCCAGGGCTTTCCCTGCTGGATCTGACAAGTGATGCCTCTGCCTCAGGCACTCACTCCATCAGGATCAGGTCCCCTAGGTTTCAGCCAACCAGCAGCTTGGAGTGGAAGAAACTTGGTAGGAATTCAGGTAGCTTACATCTTTCTGTCAGCATGCCTCTAGGAGCTGAGCAGAGAGGAGAGGAAGGGGAGGGAAGGATGGTGTGGAGTTTAGGGTGTGGAAAGGAGGGTATCCAGGTGTGCGTCTGTTAGAGGGACCAGAGTAAGCTCTTATTTGTAAAATTTATTTGTCTGCCTTTCTCTTATATTATATTCAGAGCAGAGGTGGTGAGATGACACATTGAAAGGCCAGTCCTCAACAACAGGAAAACAGAAAGGTTGGTGATCTTTATAAAATGAAAGCCATAATAGTATTGGCCATTTCTCAAGTTCTTACAACATACAGGTTACTGAATAAGCAGCTCCATATACACCCCCAATCATTTAGCTACGGTAAGAAACCTATGAATTTGGCACTATTCATTCCATAGGTTTTTTTTTTTTTTTGAGAGGGAAGGTGAAGCTCAGGGAAGTTAAGTAATTCACCCAGCATCTTATCAAGACAGAGTGTAGCTTCAAACTCAGGTCAGTCGGACTCAAGCGTATTAGCCAGCCTTTCCTCTGCTCCACTGCAGCTCCTCTGGCCACCTCCCTGCCTGAAGCATTCCTGGTGGCAGCCTGCTTTTCTTCTCACAGAGAAGGCTTGCCCCATGGGATGGCTGCCATATGTTCAGATGCAGGTGGAGACCATCCTGACTCCAGGTCACGTGGTGCATGCAGCCAGTCCAGCCGTGTGTACAGCAATGTGAGGGCATGAGGGACTAGGCCCCCGCCCCCTGCAGGCAGCCTGTCTCCTTCTCATCTTGGGTTATGAATGGGCCACGGCTGCTCTCCCAGGGAGGGGCCTGATTTGCAAGAGCTACGGAGATGAGTATTATGATAAGCAGGGCATTTATGGCCCCCAGATGCCAAGGGGCACAGAAGTCAATATGTTACATGCTCATTTAGCATGTTTGGCTTTAATGGAACAGGTTGGAAATAATTGGCTTTTCCAGAAATGTTGCATTTCATTTCATTTTAGTCAGAAGGCACGCCTGCTGGGCAGTTATAACCTCAGTCTTTACAAATCTACCTCATTCTGAGGTCAACAAGTCAGGGCCGCTGGGGAAGATAGACACATATGTGTCGGGGCAAAATGGCAAAGTTGTCCTAGGAAGGAAGGTGGAAAGTTGGACATTTTTATGCTTCTGAATGATTCCCCAAAAGTCAGGAGTTCTTTGTTAGCTGTCCCCCTCTCCCCAGTTGGTCTGTCTATCTCTCTGTCTGTGTTGAATCAGAGTATCTCACTGGCCTGGAACTCACCAAGTAGGCTGGGTCTGATGACCAGCAAGCCCTAGGACCTGCCTATATCCACCACCTACAAGTGATGGAATTATAAGCATATACCCATGCTCAGCTTTTTATAGGGTGTCCTAGTAAGTTTTCCGTCAGCTTGACACAAGCTAGAGTCATCTGGGAAGAGAAACTGTGAGTGAGAGATGCCTCCATCGGATTTGACTATCTGACAGAGCATGCCTGTGAGGGCGTTATGTGATTAATGATTATTGTGGGAAGGCCCAGCCCACTGTGGGCAGTGCCACCTCTAGGCAGGTGGTCCCGGGTTATATAAGAAAGCCAGGCTGAGTAAGTCACTAAGCAACAGTCCTCCATGGCCGCTGCTTCAGCCAGTTCCTCAGGTAGGCATTATCTTTGGCATGTGGTCAGTTACTTCCGTACCACTTGATCAGTATTTAATATCTCTGCTTTGGGATGACAGAAATAATTTTTCTTTTTCTCCTTCATTGATTCTCGGCTCAACTCTATGAAATGGTGAGTAGCATAATGCTTGGCAAGGATGAATCCTGAGACCAATAGCTTTTACGGTGGTATTGAGCTGGAAAAGTAGCTATACTAGTTATTTCTATAGGGAGAGATGGATGTAGGAATTGGTTAGACGTATTAGAGGACTGAAGAAAGTTGGGAAATGCTGGATCAACACAGGGGCAGTGATTATGTGAAGTACTGGGGGAACAAAGGGAGTGGTTGGGGCTCTCTGAACCCAGAAGCTTTGGGAATATGCTACACTTTGAGACTCAGGTTTCTGGAGGAGGGGATTCTGGCTACTTGTTACCAATAATTTAGGACAGTGGTTCTCAATCTTCCTAATGCTGCAGCCCTTGAATACAGTACCTCAAGTTGTGGTGACCCCCAACCATAAAATTACTTTTGCTGCTACTTCATAACGGCAATTTTGCTACTGTTGTGAATCGTAATGCAAATATCTAATATGCAAAAGGGTTGCAACCCACAGGTTGAGAACTGCAGCTTTTGGAGGTCATAAGAAGAGCCTCTACCTCGCAAACTGAGCTTAGACTTCTGGGAAAGCAGTGGTGCCCGAGAAGTGATGGTACCTTTGAGCAGTGCAGTGAGGCTGACCTGGGGAATTTGGAAGAAGCTGAAAAGTGGAACTGGCTCCTCTGTAACCAGCTACTGGTTCACTTGGTGAGGTTTCTCCCCTGGGGTAACCCTGGAAAAGAATTGGAAACAGCCCAGAAGGATCTTACCTTCTTCCTCCCGCCTTTCAGAGTCCTTCTAGCTCCCCCTGTTGGCAAAACCTAACAGGTGCTAGATGGTATCGCTCAGTTTTCCATGTGGAGATAAGGACAAATGTGTGTACCCCAGATGAGGCACCAATGACAGGCCAAAGAGGCAATCCCACTTAAGTCCAGCTTGGTAAACCTAGAGTTTGTTCGGCTTGCTTATTGATGTGTGGATGACCCCAAATACCTGCATTCTCCACAATCCATCTCAATATTGATGATGACCTATTGAAACCCATACACGGTAGCCTCTCTTCATCTAAACCTCTGATGCCCGTAAAATTTATCATCTCCTGACACCACGTGTGTCTGGGGCAGGATTTACGTGCAGCTAGGCCATGCAGGAGACACAGAGTGGCTGGAATCCCACATGAAGGTCTAACGACACCCCGTCTATGAGGGAATGTAGTAGGCTTGATTGTGTGAGCATCGCATGAGGGTATTCACAGCTGTTTGAACACATTTGAAGATGGCAACAGCCACGCTACTCCCAGAGGACAGTGTGCCACATCTGGCAGAGCAGAGATTTGCTTTGCAGGGCCTCGGTCCCATTGGAAAGAAGAATTTATTTAGAAGGGCAGATGCGCAACTGAGAGACAACAACTTACTAATAGCACGGGCTGTCATTAAAATACATCACAGCAGCTGAAAGAAAGCAAGAGAAAAGCCTTTTGCATCTAATAAGACCCTAGCTTGAGTGTTTTCATGTCATAGCTCATTAAAGACATAGGGAGGCAAAGAAAGCCAGACTGACATTTACTTTTTAGATATGTTGAGATACTTTCATCTAACTGTACTGTGGATGTGATTTCTAGCTTTAAGCCTATCCCAAGCCCCTAACACAAGCAAACAGTCAGTATAGTATTGGAGAAATTGCTCTGTAAGGACTTCAGTCAGGATGCCCAGAACCCATTTTAAAATCCAGATGGGAAACTTAGTTACTTTTCTATTGCTGTGATGAGACACCATGACCAAGGCAACTTATAAACAAAAGCACTTCACTGGGGGCTTGCTTCCCGTTTCCGAGGCTGAATTCATGATCATTATGGTTGGGGGCATGGCAGCAGGCAGCAGGCAGACAGGCATGTTGCTGGAGCAGTAGCTAAGGGCTTACATTCTGATCTGCAGGTTGGAGGAAGAGAGGGGGGTTATCTAAGTCTTTCATTCTATTTTATCAATAAAGATTCAGGAGCCAAATGCTGTGGTGAAAACCTGCTTGCTCAAAGAGGCAGAGAAAGCATTTAGCTGCTTCTTCCTCATCCCAGAAAGAACTTTGTCCTATCTCACCTCAAACAAAACTCCTCCAACCGGATGTCCCTCCCTTTTACTTCCTGTGTATCTCTCCTTTAGTCCTCCTGACTCCTCTAACTCTCTATGATTATTTCCTGTCAGCTGGTTGCTTGCTCTTGACTTACGGTTGATTTTATTTAATCCTGTTTATAATATTCAGGCAGAAAGCTCCTGGATTAAAGCGTGTGCTAGGGCTGAGCTACACCACCACTAGAAACAGGTTTTTTTTCCCCAGTAAATAATACAACCTCAGGGTGCACAGTGTGACCAAATATCCTGCAACAAGAGATGCAAACTGGAATGATAAGGGCTTTTGAAACCTCAAAGCCCATTTATAATAACACGCCTCTTCCAATAAAGCCATACCTTCTCCAACAAGGCCACACCTCTTAATCCTGCCCAAACAGTTCCACCAAGTGGGTACAAAGAGTTCAAATACATGAGCCTGTGGCGGCCATTCTCATTTAAATGACCATAGTGGGCATGGCAGCCTGTATATAATTGTGTATGGGAAGAGAAAGGAAATCTCCTGAGCAGGTTGGCTAGCCAGACTAACCTAGCTACTGAACTCGAGGTTCAGTGAGAGACTCTGTCTCAATATATAATATGAAGAATGATTAAAGAGGACACTTGATGCCAACCTTAAGCCTCCATGTGCATGCACACACATGTATGTGCACATGCACCTACACATACACTTATGCCTCCTCCATACACATGTAAACATACATACACACAGCATACACACATATATTCTTATACAAAAGGTGCAGAAGGTGCCAGAAATATAACTAAATAATCACTACAAGGTTTAGATTTTGGAAGCAGAAAGCCCAACTATGAGGATATGTAATCAAAACCATTCCACTGATCTGTAGGAACAGCTTAAGACGGGGAGGTTGACTTCAGAGAGAAACGTGGATGCCTAGTGTTGTGCTATTGCTTTAACGCGTGTGAGTTAATCTTTGTTTTTGTAGAAACTCCCTTTGAGCGCTGTGACCTTGGCTTTTACTATTTACAAAAGCCAAATGAGTTTTTTTTTAAACTCATTCTTTCAAGGAAAAAAAAACCCAAGGAATAATTTCATTTTTCAGAAAGATGACTTTTAAGTCAAATATTAAAAATTCCAAGTCAAAACAGTCTTACAATGGTTCAAGTAAAGTCTTCAGTAATTTCCTTCCTGAATTACTTGTTTAGAAAAGGAAGAGCCGTAGGGGGTGACCACAGCCTGGACAAGTCCATTGCTCAGCTGAGAGGCATGGGGAAGGTCATGTACTCCCCTCTTTCTTTAGGCCTCTTTAAAATCTTGGCTTGAGGCCATGCCATCTGTAACTTTTGTATGTACTGAGGACACAGGTCTCCTGTGTGGATTCTGTCAGGCTTGTCACAGGTAGCTTGCCACTCCACAGCCTAGCCCTGCTGAGCTGAAAGAGGGAAATTGATGGCCACAGTGATGGCTTAGATGAGGGGCTGCTCAGGAAGTTGAGACCCGACATAGGAAGGCTGAGTAGGCCCCAGAGATGACCAGAAGCATCTTCAGAGCACTTCCTCTCTGTGGCCCTGGTGGATTCTTGTGGAGGTGATACATGATTAGCACATGTTTATCTTTACTTACAGCTTATGAAAATTGAATGTTTTACCATTATTATTTTCCTAGCACAGTGGTCTCAACCTTCCTAATGTTGTGATCCCTTAATACAGTTCCTCATGTGGTAATCCCAACCATAAAGTCATTTTCATTGCTGCTTTGTAACTGTAATTTTCCTACTGTGATGAATTATAATATAAATATCTGATATGGAGATGGTCTTTGATGATCCCTGTGAAAGGGTCATTCAACCCTCAAAGGGGTTAGGTCCCATGGGTTGAGGACCGCTATCCTGGGAGATGGTTTATCTGAGATAATAAAGTATTCAGGCATCACATGGATGCATATTCTCTTAAAAACAATGCAGAGTGGATTGAATCTCATCCAAGTAGACAATGGAATACCTGGTGGACTTGTTTTGATTTGGCCAAATGACACTCCATACTTTGTGGATCTATTTTGTTCTAGCTGAAGAAAGTGCTCAAATTCCTTCTTTTCGGTGGGCGGATGGTTCTGATGAAACGCAAACTGCCTGTCAGGAATTGGCTTGGTGGCTGTAAAGACAAAATGGACCAAACGTGTTTTGATGGTTACCAGAATTGACAGTAGGCGATAGGAGAAGGAAATGTGACTATAACACAGGAATGGAAATGAGCAGATAGCTTGTCATGTCTGCCCTTCAGGGGTCCTATGGACACTGCACACCTGTGAATGCCGAGTGGGTTGCTCCACTCAAGCCTTTGGGAAATGTCTAAAGCCAGCTGCTATCCTCCGTTAGTTTGTGGTCTCATTTTATGATATTATTTTGAAGTTTTTCATTTGTTTTCTGTTATTCTTGAATCATTGGACTGGCACAGAGCAGGAAAAAAGGAACACTTATTTATCCAAAGGAAATTATATTTCAAAACCTAAACTCTCAGTGATAAGAATTCAACACTGACTGTGGCTATGATGAAAATGAAGGGTTAGGACTGGGGATGCAGCTCCTGTACAGAGTATTTTCTAGCATGCATGAGAACCTTGGTTCTTTATTCTCTTCCGTTCATTTGTAGTATACATATTTTAATTACATATTTTATTCCTTGGCAGTTTCATGTACGCTTTTCAATTAATTTCAGTTAATTAATTTTATTCATTTTCACCCCCATTTCCTCCTTGTCCTCATGACCTCCTGCAATGGAAACTCTTCTCAACTGTTCCCTCTTCTACTTCTGCATCTTTTTTGTTTGTGGGCCCTGGGTTTATTTAGATTTGCTTGCATGGACATGGGTGGGCGTTGTTTACAGGAGCATGGGTAGCTTACAAGTGGCTACATCACTGAAGGAAGTGACACTCCTTTTTCCCATCATTAACTGTCTGTAGTCCCTCAGAGAGGGATGGGGTCTCATGTCCCCTTCCATGTTCAAGATGAAGTGCTGAGGGGCCAGGCTTATGCAGATTTTATTGGGTACCTGATGGGCGTGGTTTACCGGTAAATTAGGATCAGCCAGACCAGTTCAATATAACAGATTTAGTTTAATAATTGTAAAACAATGAACTCNAAAACAATGAACTCACGTAACCAGGGTCCAGCGCGCGAAAGGGAGAAATAAGAAGAGAGMRCGCACACCTGGATCTCCAAGTTTATGTTCCCCGGCTCCAGGAGGCCACGCCCTAGCCAAATGTGATTGGCTGAACTTCCCCATCAGGTACCGCATCCATGGTGAGTTCTTGAATGCAATGGCTGGCTGCATTATGTCCAGATGACGTCTTATTGTCACATGCCTCCCCATCCTCTAGGTCTTCCATTCTTTCTACCCCTTCTTCTATGATGACTCCTGAGCATTGGAGGGGAGACGCTGGATTGTAGCCCCAGCACTTCTATTCAGGAGTTTGGTATAACACTTGTGAAGTGAAACTGGCATTTATCTGCATCCCACCTTTTGTGGTCATTTTACTTTGTTACTTGAGATTTTTTCCCCCCGGAATCACTGCATATTTTCACTGGAGGTCCCTGCAGGGAGAAAAGGATTGCCTTTTCCTTTTAGATGGTACTTAAGTAGTACATTAAATAAGCATGTACACCTTGCAGCCAATTACAAAATGGAGGGACAGAAAAAGTAAGAGCAGGGCTAGAGAGATGGCTCAGCAATTAAGAGCACCAGCTGTTCTTTCAGAGGACCCAGGTTTAGTCCTCAGCATCCATATGGTGCCTTGCAACCATCCCAAATTCCAGTTCCAGGATGCCAGAGACTTTGATGCCCTCTTCTGATTTCTGTGAGAACCAGTCACAAATGTGGCACACATATATTGATTCAGGCAAACCAGTCATACATATATAAAAAGAGTAGGAAAATGGGAAATTTAAATTTGAGGGTAAGAGTGTAATTTGCACCAATGGTTTGGTGTGAGATACATAACATGGTCCTCAAATAGAGAGAAGGAGGAAAATTAGTAAAGGCAGAGGGAAACTGAAAATGTTGACAAGAGCTCCCCATTAAAAATTTTATTTTTATTTATGTGTATGAGTGTGTACATGTATGTATACTCATGTACATGTGTGTGCATGACCATGGAATCCAGAGAGGGCGTCAGATGCTCAGGATCTGGAGCTATAAGTAGTTCTGAGTGAGCTGCTAGAAATGGGTGCCGGAACTCAACTCTGATGCTCTGCAGGATCAGAGTGCTCTTAACTGCTTGCTTATCTCTCCAGCCTCCTCATTCTCTCTTTAAAAAATTACATTTGCTCATATATTTCTTTATTTTGTGTGTATACACCTGCTACAATGCATGAGGTCAGAGGACAGCTTATGGGAGTTGGTTTTCTCCTTCACCATGTGGGTCCCGGAGAGGAAAGCAGATCCTGGCTTACCGGAATGTGAGTCAGCTGACTCAGCCGTCTCACCAACCCTCACTTCAGTATGTTTTTAAAGATAATTTATACTGTTGTCAAACTACCTCAGATAATTATATGAAACAATAAAATAGTATTTATCTAGTTAGCTTATCTATGTCTCTGAAACCATTTCCCCCAAAATACTCCTTGAGACATAGCTGATTCTCTATTTGGGTAATGAAAACTTGAGACAAGCTTAACTATAATAATATGGGATGGTTTTGAATAGCAAATCATTCAAGTTCTAGGAAAGACCAAAAGTCCGTGATGACATCCAAGTGAGACAAATAACATACATTGTGTTTCTGCCTACCAATGCATTGATGTCACATTGCAGAAATGATGTGTTTAGCTGATAGTGGTCAGAGGGTAAACTGTGGTTGTAAAGATTGATCATGGTAGATCTTAGCCCATTCCACAGGAATTATCTTGGTAAAAGGGTATTGAATGGAACTAGGAGTTCTCTGAGAGAAATGGCCTCTAAGATGCTGAGAAGCTACAGGTAGAGGTCCTGGCTTCTTTCCCACTCCAACACAGAGGTATGTGTTCTCGCTGACCATGAGTTCAGTTTGAGAGAGGTGCACCCTCGTGCACCTTATTTTACGTAAGTTCTCCAATGGAGTATCCAGAATCTTAATCTGTATTCTTTCCAATCTCTCCATTTCTATTATTATTTATGATAAACCTCTTCTCTTTTATAAACAAAAAGCAAGCAAGCAACACAAACCTAGATGGACAGGAAAAGAAGAACTTCTAAGTAAGAGTATATTCAGTTTTGCAAGGAAATGCCAGACAATCTTCCACTTCTATAATCCAAGAACTTGGGACTCTAGGAAGACAGGAGTTCAAGGCCTGCCTGACCACATAGTACAACAACTCTATCTAAAACAAAAACAAACTTCAGTTTGTTATTCCTATTTATTACTTGTAGGAAAATAAAATGTGGGCTGCTGTGAGTTTATACCATTTGGTCTGCTTTTAACCTCTCTATTCATTTACACATATTGATAAACAACAGGTTTGCAATCACATAAAGTTATGGTATCTGCCTAAAAATCATTAGATATTGCTTCTAAACAGCATTTTGTTCTTAAATACAACTCAGGCCAAGATATGATAATTGTATTTTTATACTGTAACTTATTTTATTATTATCACATATATGTATGTGTGTGTGCAGGTATCCTGATGCCCTACCCTGTTTCCGTGCGGAGGTCAGAGGTCAGCTTTCAGGAGTAGGGTTCTCTTCTTCCACGTTTTCAGGCTTGTAGTTGTATGCCTATACCAGGTAAACCATCTTGCAGGTCCTTGATCGCAATTTTGTTTTCTTAGATGTCTGTCACTTATCATTAATTCTATCCAGACACACCAAAATTGCAGATCACACAACATGTGGTGGACTCTCTCCCGGTTTAGGGCACTTTGCTTTCTCCTTAGTCTTCCCCATAGCCAATCCTTCCCTTGGTTCCCTCTCCTGTACAAAGTTTCTGTTTCCTGAATTGTACAGATTCTTTTTTCCATTTATTCTCAGGTTACCTCTGAGGAAGTGTTTTGTGAAAATCAAATCATCTACACATGCCTTCTGGAACTTATTGATCCTTTTTCTTTAAAAAAAAATTTCAAGGCTGACAGACGATTTGCCTAAATTCTAGGCTGAAATAATTATCCCTCCCATCTGTGAAGACACTTACTGTTGCGTTCTCATGGTCACTAGTCCAGGAGGGGACATGTGACCTGCTCTCTGCACCCCTCTCTGTAGACATAGGTAGGTTTTCCTTAGCGCTGATGGTCTAAGAATTCAATTGGCATTGTTATTTAGAAACAAACCTTCACTAGGTGCAGGCTTATTCTGGAAACTCCAATTCCCCATTTTGGGGAATTTAAATAGTATGTAAACAATCATCATTTTTTCTCTAGTTTTCTCTTCTTGGATATTCATTATTGAGCCTTCTGATTCCATCTCTTCTGCCCCGTTTTCATTTCTTTGCGCTTTGGCTCTGCTTTCTGTGACATTTCTTCAACTTTATCTCTCAAGCAGCCTATTGATTTTCTTTTATTTCAGTTATTCTGTATGTATATTTTTAAATTTTATGACCTTTTTATTATTCCCTGAGTGTTCCTTTTTATAGTAACCTATTTTTGTCTGCTCTTGTGGCATGCATATAATCTGTTCTTATTCCTCTAAAACTGTTGAGAGTTAGTTTTTACTCTCTTCGTTGTCCCTCCCCCTCATTACAATTCACCAGGCCTTCTTTTTCATTGCGAAAGGTTTCTTCCAAGGTCTTGGTGTCCTTGGTTGTCCCTTCCTATGAGCCCTGCTTACTCATTGTGCTGCAGTGGGTGGCAGGACTCTGTGTGTGTGTGTGTGTGTGTGTGTGTGTGTGTGTTGGGGGGTGCTTCTTTGTTTTGTAATGCAGAAATATGAGCATCTGTTACTTTCATAGAATCATTTACCCATTTCCTATCTGAGATCCATCCACCTAGCATTATAACTTAGAGTTATATGAAAGGAGGCCAGGACCACCATATTTACATGCTCCTGATTCGGTTAGGCATCTGTTCTTCACTCTGTTGTCTGCCTGGTCTCCTTGAAGATGGAGATGACCCACCAGCTCACACAAAGTGACTGTATAAGAGGTGGAAGAGTTCAAAGATGCCTGTTTTCTCTCTTGGATTTATCATTTTTCATCCTTGAGCCAAATCCAGCCCTGCCCAATGTTCTGCATCCTGAGACAACATCAGCATGCTCTTCTGTGTACTTGATGTTCAACTCTCTTTGGTTTGTTAGAGCTTCCCCTTCCAATCATCTGCCATCTGGTGCCATTTCTCATTGACCACCTTCTTGGCCCTGTAGGTTTGTAATATTTTAATCATTTCTCATTTTAATATGGGCTTGGGAAGTGCAAAGAGGTGAATGTACAAATTCAAACAGCCATGTTTGACCCATTGTTGACACATCTGATTCTTAATTCTAATTTCTAAACTTTTCTCTCTTTTTCACATGAAAAAAGAAACTCTGTTCAAGCTTCTAGCTTTTTGTGGGGACTCAGCCCTTTTCTGTCTCCTAACAATCTCTGAAAATCATTAAGAGTCCATAACTGGTCTCTCCTAATTTGTGCCTTTTGTGTCCTAATTTTCTGTAAACCTATTCTGTAACCTAGGTAATTAACAGAATCTCCTCTTTGAATCTTTTCAGAAGCAATCTGTAATCCCAATTTAGGCAAAATTGTCTTTACTTCCTCAAACATTATTTCTAAAGTATCTATATTTGAATCAGATAGCAAAATGCCATCCATGTAATGGTATATTATAGATGTAGGAAATTGCTTACGTATTATTTCCAATGGTTGACTTACAAAGTATTGACACAGGCTGGGGCTACTGCGCATTTCCTGTGGGAGGATAGTCCACTGGTATCTCCTAGTAGGCTGAGAGTTATTATA
>LOEQ01002842.1:160275-174192 GCA_001685075.1 Bramus lutescens | reverse complement strand
CTATCTATCTATCTATCTATCTATCTATCTATCTATCTATCTATCTATGATTTCCCCATACTGGGTTACTTTATGTAATGGCGCTAGCTGTCCTGGGAATCACTTTGTAGACCAGGTTGGCCTCACACTCAGAGAGATCCACCTGCCTCTGCCTCTGTCTCCTGAGTGCTGAAATCAAAGGCATGCGCCAACACACCCAGCATGCTGTTGAGGTTTAAGTTCGCTCAGATTTTCCATTATATGTAAATAATGCTTGATGTATATGTTCATGTATTTCTGTCTGATGACTGAACATTTTTTGTCTTTGAGCTATTTAATTTATGAAAATGTTTTCAATTTTTGAGCATAAATATATTTGTTGTGAATTTCTAGTCTTGTGTGGTCAGAAAATGTTGCTCACATGTTGCATGTATTTAAGACCTTACTGAAATCTCCTTTGTAGCTTGGACTCCACCCTGTGACCATTTCATTTACTATGGAGGGTTGCATTTAGAGATGGTAAGATACAGCATCTGAACATTTATGTTAATTCAGTCTGAGTCACTTCATTTCTCCAATCGTATGCGTCTGTATTCGTGCCTCTTTTCTTGATCTAGAAAGGGTGGGTGTTTTAGTATTCTGCAATGATTCTATCTACCAATTTTTCTGTATAGTTCCAACCAATTTTTCCCCTTCATTTGCTGAATTATTTGAGACATAAAAATTTATGAGTATTATATTTTTATTGTGGATTGTAACTTTTATAAATAGAAAGTGACATTTTATATTTTATTGGATGTTTTATGCTTGGAATAAATACTTTGTAGAATATAATACAGCCACTTCTATGGGGTTGTTTGATACTTGGTCGAAAAAAATCTTTATTCATTCATTCATTCATGTCATTTTCCCTACTATTTTGTTTTATGTCTATTGACTGTGGGCAACATATCAGAGAATTTGAATTTGTAGCACAATTGGAGGTTATTTTAATGGAACAGTTAAAAACCTTACATTTATTTCAATATTGATTTATATTTTTTTGTTTGCCACTGTTTAACACTTTCTATTTCATCCTTCCTTGAATTTTCTTTCTTTTCTCTCTCAAGCTATGCAGAGTGTTTTATATCCTTCTATATTCTCTAGTGACTCAGCAGACACATCTACTTTATAGGGTACTACTGGTTACCTCGGAATACTAGGAATAATTAAATGTTGTACTTTTAGAAATTTTTATTGTGATGGAGAGCATACAATAAAAATATATTTTGTACCTGAAAATTTCTGAGAGATTTTAAGTGTTCTGACCCTAGAAGGTGAGATCACAATCCATTAATTAATTTATTAGCAATTTCACTATATATTTGTGTGGGTATAAATATATATCAACCTGCCATTTTGTACACTGTCAGTATACAAAATGTTATAACTTTTTTTTAATTTAAAAAGGCGACGAGGAGAGGGTAGTAGAGAGGTTAATATTAGGCTTTAGGCAATGGAGAAAGAAGGAATGTAGGCTAAAGAACACACGACTCATGAGAAGATGTCAAGCTAATTTTGTTTTCTAGTGTCTACTCCACCATAGTCGTTTCCTTTTGTGGTGGATATGTGAATTCAGTTTTCTGGGTACTGATGAATCAAGAACCACTTTTTGCATTCCAAAAGAGTCCAACATATTTTCTTCCTTTGATGCAGTGACTGTGGACCATGGGTTTTCTTTTTAATTCTATTGACCATTAGTCAACTATGAATTAGACATGAGTAGTCTCTGGATACAGTTGTTAAATAGACCCACTCAGATAAAGCAATCAACAAGTTTTGGGTGGAGGTGTTTGTAAACCCAAAGATTATGTTTGTTCCTTCTGTTTAAAACTACATCAAGTCATTCTATTATACTGTTATTTAATATATAAACTCTATTGCCATATATAAAATAGTGTTTTTAAAATAAGTAAGAATTAAAATAGTTTAAAAGTGCACAAAGCATATGTCCAACTTATTGATTAAAGCTATCAGTGCAACTGGCGTTTTCACTTTCAACTGGCTGTAACTTCGTAGATGCTCTTCTTCCCAGAATGATTTAGCAGTGACTTTCTTCATTTTTTTTTTCTGCTTGAACATTTGGTACACTTAGATTTGTTGTAGTTACCAGTTTGTTTGTATTTAAATCTGCTTCCTTATTTTGGGGTCTCCATTTGTTCTTCCAGTTCTAAGCATCTTTTATGTTGTTTGCTTGCATTTGGTCAGAGGTATAAGGTATTTAAAATAATTTCTTTCGCTCTTGGCTTTTTGGGAGCTATTTACTCTGTTTATCTGGTGGTTACCTGTGGGATTCCTGTACGGGCAGTTTCCTTACCAAAGTTCAAAGTTGGTTCCTATTTTTAGTCTTCTGATAATTCAAGAATCTGGGATTGCTTTACTTCTCTTCCCTCTTTGCTTGTGTAGGCTGGTGTCCCTTTCCACATTTTGATAAACGTCTTGTTAGGTGGTTAGATGAGTGTGTTGTGGGGACATGAGGAAGTATACTTATGAAGTCAGAGACAGCGACTAGGTTGCCAGGTGAGAATTGCGTTTTAGAACTCCTGATGCATATGTGGAGTACCAGCGATGGAAATGTAACACATGATTATCATTTTCCTTTTCAGTGTTAGGCAGGCTCTCATGTACCCCAGGCTGACCTGATACTCACATACATAGATGAGGATGACCTTGACTTCTTGATCTTCCTGCTTCCTCTTTTGAGTTCTGGGCTTAGAGGCACATGCCGGCTACCATGCTTAATTTATGTGGTGCTGGGCCAAGCCCAAGGCTTTGTACATGCTAAGCAAGCACTCTTCCAGTTGAGCTCCAGCCAGCTTCTTGTTGCCGTACGTTTTGATTTCTTTTTCATTTTCATTCCTTGAGCATTTATATACGGTTGTTTTACATAACCAGAATTTAGATCCACCCCAACACTTGTCATGGTCTTAGTGTTCTTCTGCGACTCCTCTGGGGTTGCTGTTGGTTGAATGTGCTGAGAGTGATTTCTCAGACGCTCTTGTTCTGAAAATGTTGTCATTTCAGCCTCATTTTTATTTTAAAGGAAAGAGCTTCGTGCTTTTTCTTTTTGCCAGAAGTTGAATTATTGATTGGCAGTTATTTGTTTTCAGCATATTGAAGACACTGCTGGCTTAGGTATTATTGTTGCAGCTAAGAAGTTGATGGTCTGTATAACTTATTCCCCTGTTCTTCAGTTTGTTATCCTGGGGCTGAATGTGTATGCCTTTCATGACTATTGGGGTTTGTCTGGTTTCTTAAGTGTGTATTTTGCTGACTTCCATCACTATCCCACCATTTTCCTCTCAAATATCATTTCTCCCTGATTTCCTCTCCCTTCTCTGTGTGGAACTCTATGCTATATTCTGATCTATTTCTTCTCGCTCTTGTCCCCTTAGCTATACTTGTCAGTGGTTACAACCATCCATTATTGTTTATTCCAAGGAATTCCGTTACCACAAAGGTGCTGAAGTATTTCATAACCGAAATGTTTTATAACTTTGTTGCAGAGATTTACTGTAGATAGTTAAAAAATGGTCACTTTTAGAAAATGATATAAGAATGGTTGAATTTTTTTTATGTGTGGTGGAGGCAATGAAAACCAGAACCTTGGACAAGCTAGGCAGATGATCTCCACTGAGCTACATCATTGGTTTTCCTAAGAAAATATTTATTGTATGTGTATGAGTATTTGCCTGCAAGTGTGTCTGTCTGACTGGTGCCCATGGAGGCCAGAAGAGGGCACTGGATCTCCTATAACTAGAGTTACAGCTGGTTGTGAATCACCATGAGGATGCTAAGAATTGAATCTGGGATCCTCTGGAAGAGTAGCAAGTGCTCTTAAAAACAGAGCCATCCCTCCAGCTCCCACATCACTGATTTTTTTTTTAATGTTGTCTGATAACTGAGAGCATCTGAAGTCCGTGGATCTATTTCTACTTTACCAGTTGTTCTCATTCTTTCTACTCTACTGTCGTTGTATGAATGGCATTGCCCTTATAAATGCTATGCTTAGAGATTCTTTGAAGCAGCGCGCAGGTATGTCCTTCAGAGGGCACATGTTTAGTTTAACTGCATGTCTTGGTCTAGAAACACAGCAAGTTAAAATCCATGCCCAAGGCCTGTTTTTTTTTTTTTNTTGGTCTCCCACAAAGTGAGATGCACTGCTACAAATGGACTTGAGGCTGTTTGTTTGCAATTGTTTTAGTTTCCCCTTCTCCCTAGGGTTCTGATTAACAGTTCTCCCATTGGTGTCTGGGGTGCTTGTAAGAGACGGGGTGGGAGGAAGATTTGTCACTCACTCACTCTAACCCGGAATGGACAATCTAATACAGCATCTATGGGTAAACTGGAATACTTCCCGCTCCTACTGGATGGGTATCTAAACTGGAGCTCTGGTTAGTGCAGACATACCCTCAGGACAAATACTGCTGTTTGCTCAATTTCCCTGGCCAGGTTTCCACTCACAACAGTTCTACTCCGGTGTGCTAACTCCTCAGTATATTGTCAGTATATTGTCTGGCCTTCTCGGGTTGAAAGAATGATTTAACAGCCATCTTTCTGGAATTTTTGGTATTTTTCAGCAGGAGTGTTGTCTTGAATTGCTGGATACCATTATCCCACAAGTGGAAATGTCTATCTGTATTGCTGATAAAATAGCAAATAAAATCATAATTTGACTATGATGTCCTAGTTTCATTCTGTTGTAATAAGACACCCTGACCAAAAGCAACTCAGGGAGGAAACGGTTAATTTTTGGCTTTCCCTTCCGGGTCCATCACGGAGGGAAGTCGAGGCAGGAAGTTGAGACAGGAATGTGGAGCAGAAACTTGCAGGGGGATATTTGATCAAGCTGTGAACCTTAACTTTGCATTTGCGTTAATTAAATAAAATTAACCCTGGGTCAGGAGGCTGCCTTAGCAACTGGTTGACCAAAAGTAATCATAGAACAATAGAGGACATCTGGGAGAGGTAGAGAGACACAGGCAGTAGCGGGGATAGACATGGGGTGGTGCAGGTTTTTTTTTTTTTCTGGTTTGGCAAAGTGGAAGCACCGGTCTTTGGGAGACACCAGCCAGGAGAATAAGTTAGCTAGTTGTCACCCAGACTCTTTGGGTTAGCAGGTTTTTATTCCAACCTTTGAATTTTGTGTCTTATTTATAAGTGAAATGATAGAGATTTAGTTAAAGCTACCTTTGGTGGCAGCGACAGAGCCCGCGCCTGTGGGAACAGAATTCCCACAGGGCTGCGGCCTNAGGCCAGTAACTGCCGAGTGGCATCTGCCCGTGAAATCCGAAGATTAAGGTGCAGCCTCTGTGTCGAACTTAAAACAACAGAAATTATGGGAGGACGGCTGTTTGCTCAACAGATCATGCTTACCTAGCTTTTTTATATAGTCCCCAGCCATTTGCCTGAGGATTGGTACTGTTCTTCTATATCAATTAACAACTGAGACTGTCCCCCCACCTTAGATATTGGCACATACCAAGTTGGTCTAGGCAATTCCTCAACTGAGGCTTCTCTCTTGGATGACTAAGTTGTGTCAAGTCGACAAGGCTAACAAGGGGGTGTTGTATATAAGAGAATAAATCTCATATGCAGTCTATTTTCTTCTACAACCAGCATTTTATTTTCTCCTTACCTTCCCACATTCCCATATGATTTAATATGAACTGGGATGTTGGCTTTATTATGTGTACACTACATGGATTCTTCCAAGCCTTTCCCCTGACATTTGCATTTGTTTGCAATGGTATTTACAGAAGTTATTTAGATCTATAGCTAATAGAACTCAGTAGTCAATATACAGCATCCCAACAGTTTCTTAGTTCCCCTTATATCTTTATATAATCGAAGGTTATTTTTTTAAGGAACAGGCATGAGGAAGTATATATTTTCTGAATTCCTGTATATCCATACTATCTTTTTGTTTCTTTTGTATGTTAGAGAGTCTTTGACTGAGCATAGAATTATGTGGACTTTTTTAAAGAGTCTCTTCCTCTATAAGTTACAGATGGAATAAAGCGTGATGTCAGACTATGTCTATAGCTTTATTGGTAGCTTCTTTACTGACTAGAAAATCGCTGTAGTTCAATAATCCATGCTAGGGTAATCAATGCGCTTCACTCTGTGGTGAGTTCAGGCATAACACATTCACAACAATGTCTTATATTTTCCATGTGCCATATCCCAACGTTCTTCCTGGTAGGAGCCTCAGACTGTCACTAAAGACCCCTGCCCCCCGCCCCGTGACAACATTCAGACTCCATATCCTTCAGGCCCCACCAGTTTCAGGGCCCAAAGTCAGAAGCTCCAGGATTCCCCAGTGTTGATTTCACTTTTGATCCAAACCAATCCCTGTGGTTCTAGCTATTGATTTACTCCATGAACTGTGGCAGAGCCTTCTTGTGAGGCAACCTTCAGCTGCTTACCCTCGGGCTGCCCATGGGGTCTGTCTGCTGTCTGTATCACCACTGACCTTCTCTGTGTCATCAGCTTCTTTGGCTCCTTGTCTCTCTGGCCAGCATGGTGTTGTCTTTCCTCTACTCTTGCCCAGCTCCACTCTTAGGAATTCCTAAAGCAAAATTTGTTAGGCTCTTAGTATTTCTTCACTCCATGGAATTTCAAGAGATGCTCCTGGGTACCCATTTGACATGTCTTTCACCATTCAGCAGCAATTTAGATGCTCTTAGGAGACTGATCTCCTTGAAAGCAAATGTTCATGCTTTGGTTTCTATTTCCCGAAAAAGGAGAGATGGCAAGATGTGTGTGTGAAACCTCCTGGCCAAGCTTGTGGCCTCACCTGTGGCCCTAGGAATCCAGAGAATAACTAATGTTTGGATTTTGTACAAGTTGGGATGGAATGTGTGTCTCTGCTCCAGGGAGCACTGTGCTTGCTGCGTTGCATCCTGAGAGTTTTCTGAAAAGAATCTAAGAGAAGGTCGGCTTCTGAGCACTGCAAAGTGGAGCCCGGAAACTAGAAACTTGCTGAGGAGTGTTTAGAAGTCTTCACAGGACCCAAGTGCCAGAGGGAACCTGCAGTGTGCTGAACTCATTTGGAACTGAAGGCTCGCTGAAGAGGGCCCCATGACAAAAGCAGAAGTAGAAAGACACTTAACACAGTATGAGTGGTGTGTGTGTGTGTGTGTGTGTGTGTGTGTGTGTGATTTAAGCCACATTTGCATGGTGGTAGCATCTGCCGGAAGGTGAAGGGGGCTCTAACACAGCTTCAGAAGCATGATGACATTTAGTGGAAGATTAACTCTAGGAAACGCTGTGTTTGTGGAAGGAACAGATGACTGACTGGCCTGGGAAGTGAAACAGGCGATAGACACCAAGTGGAGAGCCAGAAGTTTTCCTAGGGAAAGACAGAGCTCTGAGCAATCCCCAAAGACAGACACGGTCTTAGGACTGTTGGTTTTGTGTTTAGTCAGAGCCTATATCCTGGCTCCCGTGAGTTAGGAGAGAATCCACTTGCAGGGGGGATGGGTCCCATCATTTATGAAAGTCTGATATCAGCTGAGTCCTGGAGTAGGGACTCCTGCTGGCTCCTTTAGCTGGGGAACTCAGGGAGTCAGTTTTTCTCCATTCCTGAAGAAAGGGGCATCAGAGGGCAGTACGGGACACCTGGGAAAACAGAAGGGAGGATTTTGTTTTTTTTCATAGACCAAGGAAAGCTTAGAAAAGTTATGGAAGTAAGTGTGTGTGTGTGTGTGTGTGTGTGCGTGTGTGTGTGTGTGTGTGTGTGTGTACTACCATCCTTACATTCAGGCTCCTTGTAACAGACATCTGCCAGCAGGATTGGTTCCTAAATGCTTAGACTCACATACTCCCCTCTCTCAGAGCTTCTGATATGAGTGAATTGCTTTCTGTAGCTGGGTCCTCTATTTTTGCATTCATTGCCTAACTAATTAATTTATTAATTTGTGTGTCTGTGGGTACCCATATGCCATAATGCACATGTGGATGCCAGAGGACAGCTTGCAGGAATTAGTTCTTTCTTTCCACTACGTGGGGCCTGGGGATTTAACTCACGTGTTAGGCTTAGAGCCAGCACCCTTACCCACAGAGCCATCCTGTGGTTTCTGAAGCTGGGCACTCTACAGCCCTGGTCTCTCTTTCCATTTCTGCAGAAACACAGGGGCAACTGAAGCTTTGTCTGATATCTTCTGGCCTGGTGGCCAGATCTGCCCAAGAAGGTCCATAGCAACCTAGGTGAGCCTACAAGTCCAAAGTAGAAATCTCCTAGGCTGGTGATAGACTGGTGTCTCCTCTTCTCTCTCCTGCCATCCTCAGGGAACTCACATTCACTAGTACAGAAGAGGAAATTAAGCAAAGCAATATCATAGATTTATTTTGATTGCACAGAAGAATCTCATCTGCAAATATTAGAATAGAGGCAGTAGTCAAATGTATTAAAGCATGTTTTCTCAAGATAGAAATCTCCTGGTTTTAGACAGATTTGACATTGGTACCTCTGGGCTCAAGAGGTATTTGAAGATCAGGAGGAGCAGATGGGACCGTCCCTGACTGACCTCTGAGGGCCCAGCCAGGTGTTGCTATTCTTGAAGTCTTCCCTAGCTGTCTGCCATGAGGCTTGACATTCCCACAATACTCACTCATTTAGATTTAAGGAACCGAAGCAACTTCTAAAAATGTAAATGTTGCCTGGAAGGGTAACATATTAAGATATAATTTGCATTAGCTTGAATTAATTTATCAGGTTAGCACAGCTCCCTTATGAGTACTCAGAAGATGTGGAAATTGGTTTTGATTGGGGATGGGGCATAGAGCCAAGAGGGCCAGCTGGGAAGGCAGGACAGGTAGGACCTTCATCATGGAGGGCAGCCGCGGACACTACCAGTTTGTCTGGGGATGAGCTGGGCGCATAGCTAAGAGCCAGGGCCCCAGAGCCGAGCTTGGGACCCTCGGCTACTATAGCAGGCAGCCTATTGATCATCAGTACGCTACTGATGGTCCACTCAATTGCTGACTCCTAATCGCCACGCTCATTTCATTTCCCCTGCCAAAGCTGGGTATTAGTTACCGTTCTCAAGGCTGCTACAAATCACCCGTGGAAGTAACTGAAGGGGCTCAGTCAGTAATGCTTGCTGTGTGATAATGAGGACCCGAATCCAGTCCATAGTTAGGAAGATAGATCCTGGCTACTTCCATTTCCTAAGGGACTTAGATGCATTGCCACATCCCTGTGTCTCAGGGTCCTTATTTGAGAAAGAAGGATCGTATAACTCACAAGGGTGCTGAGAAGATGAGCAGAAAGCAGGCACTCCATGAAGAGCATTATACAGATATTTGGGTTTTCAAGGAAGGAGCAATGTTACACACACGTTCCTGTCTGGTCTCCAAGCCATTGGGAAGGATAACAAAGCAACATGCATCTGGAATCTTAAGCTACTGAGGTTCCCAGGCAGCCAGCCACTCCAGTGTTTCCAGATTGACGAGTCCTTCAGGACTAATGGACCCTTCTACAGCCTTAGATATTTGACCCATAAGCAGAACCACTAAGGAGACTATTCAATTTTATTTACTCATAGTATGTAATGGATGCTTGAACACACTTTCAAAAACAATGCACTAAAACTGTACAGATGTGAATTCAACCTGATGGTACCATGCTTGGTACATGGTGATTGCTCACTACTGGATAGACCCTTAGCTCCTGTCTCAACTTGCTTTTCCTGGAAGGTCCTGGCCCTTTGACTCAGTGGTGGTCTCTATTATAATCTGCGACTCTGTAACTAACCTTTATGGCTATTTATTAAGGGTATTCTGGAAGACAAATTTGAAATAACCTTAAAAAAGACCAAGTTTAATTCATCAAAACTCAACAAAAAGAGGCAAGAGGAAGAAAGGCAAGCAGAAAGAACACTTGCCATACCACTTTGAAATATAATTTCTGGCTGGGCATTGGTGGCAAATGCCTTTAATTCTAGCATTTGGGAGACAGAGGTAGGTGGATTTCTGTGAGTAGACCACAGGGTGAGTTCTGGTCTACAGAGCGAGTTCTAGGACATCCAGGAAGACACAAAGAAACCCTGTTTTGAAAAACAACAAAAAACAACCAACAAACAAGCAAAACCACCACCACCACCACCACACACACACACACACACACATAAAATTTCGTGTGAAGGGTTTATTTTGTTCTGTTTTAGGGACTGCAAAAATGAAAACTATCCAACAAACGACGGCGTGGTCTTTGACTTTCAGAAGGTAACACATATCGGTATGTGACATTGATGCTATGAGAGCCTCCATGCTTCAGGTAGCATAAAAGAAAACCGTAGGTTTTGTTTCCCAAAGAGGAGGGTTCAAATCCCAGCCTTAACACGTAGTGCATACATTCGACTAACATGTTTAGGCTTCTTGAACCAGAAGATGTCCATCTTCAGATGAAGTAATAAGTGATTAGAAGTCCATAATCCAAAACAACTTCAACTATAAAATTAAAAGGTGAGGGCAAGTTGATAGAGGCATTTTGTTCAAATGTCTCATACATTTTTCTTTGGATTAGACTTAGCTGGGGGCTTTTGAAAGTTGTGTGTGTGTGTGTGTGTGTGTGTGTGTGTGTTTGATTTGCACAGGCTCTTATTTTGTAGACCAGGCTGATATGGAACTCACTATATAATCCAGGCTAGGGTCAAACTTGAAGTAATCCTTCATCTTCAGCCTCCTTGAGTGCTGGGATTACAGGTGTGAGATACCATGTCTAGCTTTGTCTGAGTATTTTTATTTGCTTTTAAGCAATAAACCTTGATTTAAAAAAAAATCCTGTGCTTCAGTTAAATGTGTCTCTGGAAAGCTAACCCCCTAGGATTATAAAACAATAAACAGAGAGTCCTAATTGAAGCTAAAATACCTCAGAGAGTAAGGTGGCTCTTGAGTACTGAGTGACAAGCCTAGCTACAGAAAGCCCTGATAGGGGACTTTCAGGCAAGTGAAATTCCCTGACAACAGGGTGTGTTCTTTTTCTGCAGAACAGATTTACTGAGCCTCCTCTGGATGCACAGGGGTCCCTGAGACACTGTATAAAGGGCCCTGCAGGTCCAGGGACCCTTGTCTGCAGGATGCTTACCTCCTGCTTTGGTTACCAACCCTCAGCACTGGGAGAGATACAGCAACGAGAAGCCAAGAGGTGCAGCCAGTCTGTCTGTTTTCTTACAAATTGGGTGATGGGACGACTCAGACAGGCACAGTATCTGTGTTTAATTAACAAGCTGGGGCAAGCAAATGCTCGTAATTGATTGATGCCTAAGAAGGAGACATTGGCAAAACACTCAGTGCCTGCCAGTTTTCCCTTTCAGGGAGCTATTTGCTACAGCTCCCAGAACTTCTTCAGAAATAGTATCAACTCCGAGTAGGCACACATCCTTGGCCTACGAGGAAGGAAGCTGCTGTACATACATTTTATGATTGCTCTTGAGTCTTGAATTCCTTGATAGTTTGGAGGTAGCAGCAGGTATATTGCTCTGACCTAGGAACCAAAGAATTGAAAGGCTGTAAGCTGTGGTAAGGCCAGAGCCAATATTTGGACTTTGAGCCAAGCCAGCTCAACCTTNTTTTTTTTTTTTTGTGGCCAATCAGTGAGTTTTCTTGAGCCCCTATAAGCCACAGTAGGATCATAGCACAGAGCTCCAGAGTGTTCACACCATTCTCCACACCATATTCAACCTCTTTCTCAGAAGCTATTCTTGGCTTCATACTTGACTTTGGTGGAGGTTTAAACATGAGTTATCAAGTAATCCTGGGAGCTGGGTGCCTAGTATGTACTGGTATGATCCAGTCTTGTGAATTAGTGAACTTGAAGACTCAGAACAGCATTGGCTACCACGAAGAAGAAGCATACGTAAAAGGCTGAGCTTGCCATGGTCCTCCCAGCCTGAAGCCAGATACGAGAAGAGGTTACTGCTGAAGATACCAATGGCCACGTCATCCTTTCGATAAGTGATCTGAGGGCCAGAAACACAGAGAAGAGAGCGGTGGTTCTCACTGGGCCAGTTTCCCCCAGAGTGACCTTACGGAGCTGGAGGGAGCTCTAGTCACCCAGCAGGGTTAGAACAGGGATGGGTTAGCAAATCCTATCTTACACTTCACAACATGTCCCTACCCAAATCATGCCCAGTGCCCAGACTGAGAAACTGCGGTAAAGAAAGGAGAAGAGAAGAAAAGGGGGTACTTAATTATCTTTAACTGCCTTCTCAAACAGGGGAAATTAGAATGTCCTTCCTCCTGACCGCAGTGCACTGTGAGATGGCTCCAGCTTTGTCCAAGGCCAGTGACCTCAGCTAAGTGCCTGGACTTCGCCTCTCCCCCAGGGGTCAGGGTTTAAGATAAAGAGCACAGGAGTGGACTGTGCTATTTCCCACAGGGCTGTTGCTCTCTCTTGGTGCCTACCACCTCAGCTGAGTGACATTTGTGCCAGCTGCTCCCAAAGGGAGTCACTCTGGTGAAATGTCACAGGTTTCAGCGTGAAAGGCCTTCTCCATCCTTCATTTCTTTCCTAGCTCTCTCCCTCCCACACCTAAAGTGCCTTCTTTGTTTTGAAAGGGACACCACCTTGATATTCAAGTGCAGGAAAAAGTAATTACATTTCCTCTTCAAGCCTGCCTCTCAAAATGTCTTCAAATCATCTCTGGCTGAAACCCTGGGCTGATTCCCCAGGGAAAATGACACTGGTGGTAGCTCCAGCTGCTTTCCTTCCCTTCCCCTCACCTGGCACATCTTCCTTCCCATGTGAAGGCAGTGATATATCTGCATATCGCTGCTGCCTCCTGTTCTCCCCTGCCGTCTTCTGAGAGTCGGGGCCTCTATTCTGGCAGAGGCCAAACATCTTGTTTAATGTCACACAGTGGTAAGTGTGGGGGGGGTCCCCTTGTATCTGCAGCTTAGTCACGGACTTAGCAGCCACCGTGTAACTGCTCTGGCTGTTTACAAGGACTAAAGCCAAAGGAGTTTGTTTTCATAAATTATTTTCTTTTCTTATGATTTATTATTTTTCAGTTTTTAAATATGAAAATCTATACAAAGATACCAACATGAAATCATGTTTTTGTTATGCATCTGAATAACATCATCATTGCCTGAAAGAAGAAATTATTATGGTTTGAATTGTCCTAGGCAATCCAGCACACAGAGATGCTATTTGTTGGGGACTAGTTTAAGAGCCTGAGCTCAGCCCTTAGCCGGCATTGTGATTTTTATCTAATTTATTTTTACCTTTCTGGGCCCTGTTTTCTTGATGAAATATAAGTGTTGAGTTGGGTGTTTCAGGGCCCCTGTAGTGCTCATACCCAGCGCTCGATAATTCTAGGTCCAAGTTCTACTCGTTGCACAGGATGACAAGCTTATAACTTTGGGAATGGTGTTCACTCCTCTCCTGCTTTCGATGAAACTGAACAGCAACCGAATATGGTCCTTTGCCATCTGAGGCCCTCTCCCGTATTACAGGAAAAGCTCACGTATTTTCATGTTCATTCACTCCTCCCAAGAACTGAGTTTTCTAGTAAAATGGCACTTATTTTCAGCTTGTCCTTCCTTTAAGCTAGGCTTCCACTGCCTCACTCTCTTCTCAGCCTCTTTCTGGAATGCTTTCTCCTGCTTCTGTGGGACTCTTTTCCCCATCTCTCCCTCTCTCTTTGCATTTCAGTTTCTGTTTTAGTTACTGTTCAATTGCTATGAAAAGACACCATGAAACAAGTCAACTCTCTTAAAGGAGACATTTAACTGGAAGATGGCTTACAGTTTCAGAGGGTTAGTTCACTATCATTGAGGTGGGGAGCATAGTACTATGTAGGCAGTCATGGTGCTGGAGATGTGGTTGAGAGCTATATCCTGATCCACAGGCAGAGAGAGAGAGAGAGAGAGAGAGAGAGAGAGAGAGAG
>LOEQ01002842.1:134114-160241 GCA_001685075.1 Bramus lutescens | reverse complement strand
ACACAGGTAAAGTGGAAGGGATGGTGGGAGGGGGAGAAACGGGGTCTGGTGTGATCTTTTGAGACTTCAAAGCCCATACCCAATGGCACACCTTCTCCAACAAGGCCACACTGTCTAATCCTTCCCAAACGGTTCCAGCAGGGGACTAAGCATTCAAACAATTGAGCCTATGGGGGCCACTCTCATTTAAACCACCACATAGTCTCTAAATAGAAAGTATAGGCTCAACCTTCCCAAGACTGGAAAGGACAAATGAAAAAGCTCAGCCAAGACGTGGCTTCAGTGTCTCCGACTGCTGCCTGCTTCCTCCTAGTCCTTCCTTTCCTCACCATCCCCTGTCTCACTTAAGTGTTCCTGTACTTGCCACCTCTCTGAGACTGTGCCCTGGAAGAGAGTCAGAGATGGCATTTTTGTGAAATTTAGTATTCCTCTCTCCTCATTTTTCCTGACTCTTCTGCAGGACTGGCAATGCAATGCCCCTGCCATTCTGGACTCATGCTTTGGGTGCAGACAGGCTTAACGATTCTGACTTGGAGTCATTGTCACATTTTTCTCAGAAAGATCACTCATTCCCGAGATCATTTATTAAATTTCTTGTAAGTTTGATGCCACATTTCTTTTTTTTTATTTTTAAGGATTTATTTATTTATTTATTTATTTATTCATTTATTTATTTATTTATTTATACAGTATTTGTACAGTATCCTGCCTGTAGGCACCAGATCTCATTATAGGTGGTTGTGAGCCACCAAATTGTTGCTGGGAATTGAACTCAGGGCCTCTGGAAGAGCAGTCAGTGCTCTTAATCGCTGAGCCATCTCTCCAGTCCCCAATGCCACATTTCTTGGTGTCCTGTAGATGTCCTCCCTTGAGTATGCCATTATCAACTAATGCAACATGTTTATGCAGGACCTCACTATCCTTAGTCAGAGTCTGTGCTGTGCATCTGTTTCCTCCAAGCTTGAGTGTTCTCTCCTGGAAAGAGAGAAATTCATGCAGTTCACAAGGCTCAGAAGCTTACAAGAGCCTCAAGCATCTCACCATGGTCAAGCAGTAAGGGATGTAAGTGGGAGGTGACTTTCCTCCAGCTGAGGTGCCTACAGATTGTACCAGGAGGTGAGTGCTCATCACTCATGTTGGGATGGGGATTCTTGGTGATGCAGATGCCTTTGAGTCATTCATGTACTTGAAAATAATACCGAACCTATTCTCCTTTGATGGCCGCAATAAACTCATGGATTCATGAGGCTGGACTTGGGTGGAATCCTGTCTTTGGAGTGTTGTTGGTGCCTTATCTGGGGCTAGTTGACAGCTGTTTACTTTTCCCCGGGAAAAGTCACACAACAGACTGACGTTCATCCATCTATCCCATGTAGCCAATTTTCTGCTCTTCAGTTAAGTGGGTTTGAAATGTAATCAATGTCCCTCACTCGTTCTTCTTCCCCAGCTTCTCTTTATTCAATCAGCTATTCAAGCAGACTTATTGGCATGTCCTCACCTCTGTTTTCACCACATTGATATGGTTCTGCGTCATACAAGGAACCTCTTACCTCTTCTAAGGTCCCAGTTCTCCATCCTATCTTCCTTGATGCTAACCACCTTTCTAAACCACCCCGTTGCTCATTAGCTCTGTGTTCTTCTTCCTCCTGCCCTCCTAGTCACTGTTCACAGGATCCAGAACAACACCCAACACTCTCAGGTTGGCAATCAAAAGCACTTCCAAAATACGGTCCTAGTCCAGTGTACCCTTTCCTCCTGCTGGTGTTCCTGTATGTCCTTCTTCTTAGACAGAGCTTATCCACAGCTTGGACCTCCTAGTCCCATGTGCTCACCTGGAATCTGTTTCTGCATCTGAAAAATGGTAAATCCTCCTGTGATTTCTTTAGGAGATGTGGGGCTAAAACGCACTTATTCAACATCTAGTAGGAGAATACTAGGGCTTTCCCAGTATTATGTGGCAGGTTCTGGGAGCTTGCAAAGATAAATAAAATATGAGTTCTGCCTAGAGTCACTCAGATAGTACACACAGACTCCTTGGGATCTGGCGCTATGGTGATGGCTCAGTCAAGAAAGTGTTTGCTACACAAGATAGACCTGGGTTTGGATTCTCAGCACTCAGGTTAAAAACTGGACATGGTAGCACATCTGGAAACCCAGCACTGGGGTTGGAGGATAGAGACAGATAAATGGAGGTTTTTGACTATCCAGTCTGGCCAAATGGATGAGCATTATATTCAGTGAGAGATCCTGTCTCAAAAGTGAGGTGGAGATGATCAAGGAAGACACCGAACATCAACCTATGTACTCTACATGCACACACACATGTGTTCACATAGCTGTATGTGCATGGGCATTTTACATACACACACCATCACCACCACCACTCAGGATATTAGTAGGATAGGTGAGCATTGGTTTATGTTCATGCATATCATGCGCTCTGCTTGACTTTACCCCGTCAAACTTGGACTTGCTAAACCCTTCTGAAAGCCACCCTTGAGCAATGACTACCTGCCATTTCCCATCCCCTCAGGGCCCAGCACCTCATAACGTGAAAGTGGCTGATAATAGATGCTAATGTGATGTGTTACTTCTTCCAGGTGACATATTTACATTTTAATAAGAGACAATTCGAAGGAGGGTGTTTTAACTGCTGTGGCAGATGGATGGGAACACATTTTGAGTTACGGTGGATTTGGGAGTCTAAATTACACCCACTCATACTATTTCCTGAGGTTGGCTCCCCTCCCCTCAGGAGCCCAAAGATGAGGATGGCCTCCTTGGACTGTGTGGCTTCCCTGTGCTGGGGGGAGTGTTGGACTCCCAGGGTAATGATGGATGAGACATCTGTTCCACGATGGGCTATTACCAACAATTCATTACTGCAAAATGGACTTCCCCTCATTAGCCCAGGAGCTCCAGGTTTAATGTGGCATTCTGCAATCTCCTGGATTCTGCGATGCACATTGAAAGCGTGCATCACATTTTATAGAGCCAGGAAACCTGAACTTCAGAAAACAATGGCGATTTAGCATGCCTCTCGAGTTAGTTGACATATTTACTTGTCATGAATAAGCCTGTTTTGTAGACAAGCCCTGGAGCTCACAACCTCATTATTAGAAATTAGTTCGCTCCGTTGCTTGAGCCTAAGGGCACTGCTTTCCTTGGGGGATATTTATGCTCTTATCATCCTGGTGCTAGCTGTAGGTGAATGGCTTCCTGAAGTTCAGACCTGGGAATGTTCCTCCTGGGGTGGTCCTGGCCTTTTATCATGGGTCGCCCATGTAATTTGCACAGTCTTGCTCAGGGCATTTGGGGAAGATTCTTATTCTCCTTGATATTTGAGAAAAACCATGGACATACATCCATATTTTCCCTTCCTTCCTTTCTCCCTCCCTCCCTCCCTCCCTCTCTCTTTCTTTCCTTCTTCTGAGGACAGTGCATTATCTATAACCAGCAATCAATTCAAATAATGTGTATGTGTGACAGACATGATGTCAATTTGCTAAACTTCTGATATTAGAGGCGCTGCTACTGATGCATGAACTCTGCGCCTGGCTCAGTTGATCCTTGGGAAATTACCCAGCCACTTGTCACACGCCCACAAAATGCCAGTTCTCCTTCCTCAGGGCTTCTCTTTCCTCAATCATTGAGGCATCTGCAAGGAGTTTTTTAGCTAGAAAATTCTACATTGCCTTTTGCCAAGCGACCAATCAGCAAATTGGGGACTCTGTAAAGCTCAGGATCAAATTTTGGATGTTCAATTTTGTTGGTGGCTGTGACAGTGGCTGAGGGAGATAGCATTTTAGGAACCAAAGCCCAGTCAGTTGCCTCATTCCCCCTTCAGGAACTGCACATGGTAACTCGTTTTCCTTTCTCTGGTATATCTCACCTACATGCAGTGGCCTGTCTCTAGTCCACAGAGTGCCTATTCATTCAACCATCCAAACACTGAACACTCATTGCATGAAAAGTAGTGTTTTGGATGTTGGGCTGTGCTGAGCTCCGTTGTTTAACTTTGCCATTCCTCAAATACCTAGGTGTCTATAGTGGGTCAGGTCCTCAGCGACTGGAATATCAGACGTTCCTGTCAAAGAACACAAGCTGGTTGCTTACACTATCCCAATGTCAGTAACGATGCCCACTTTTGGGTCAATGATCCTTCTTTTCTCACACAACTTGCTCCTCTCTTGCTCAGCGAAGGGGTCTTCCAGTCGATGTTTCCATTTGGGTGCTCGTCTTAGATGACTTCCCATCTGGATTCTGTGGAAACAGAGGAAGAATGTTCTTATCTTCCTGCAGAACTTTCTTCCCCATGGCTCAACATCCAGAGCTTTGTTTCTTATATCTGACTTCCGTCCATTTTTTTTAAATCATTATCTTTCCCTTGGAAAAAACCCCCAAGGATCCTTTGTAATTTCCACTTACTCTGAAGAAGATGCTGTGTGACCTGGGGCAGTTTTTACCATCACTTGATGGATGTTTCTATCCTTGAGTTGTCATGAAAAAAGCTGCTCTAACCAGTTGTGTACAAGTTTGTTTTCATTTCTTCGGTGTAGCTATCTAGAAGTGGCGATTCCACGTTTAGCATTTGGTGAAACTGTTGGTCTGTTTTCCAGAGTATCTGTACGTTTCTGACTTCTACCACCACTCAACCATCAATTCTCCATCAAGACAAACAGCTGCTCTTTCTAGAATAGGAGTAAGTGTAGGAAGCTGCATTTCCTATCCTGTACTGGAGTATGGCCATAACTAACATTCACCTCTCTCCCCCTCCCCATTCCTCATTATGGATTTCTCGCACTTTAAACCAAACTAGGTGGCTGACTTAGCGGTCATGCTTCTGAATATCAGTGCACTTATTAATCACTCAGATCAGTTAAAAGGGGTGTTCGTAGGGACATTGGACAGTGTAATATTTGCTGCTGTGCTGAAGTACACTGACGACTGCACCTCAAGGGAGTAAGGGTCTATTTCAGTTCACAGCTCAAAGCTATAGTCCATTATGGTAGAGAAGTCCAGGCTTGGAACAGTTGGTCACATGGTAGGTGTAGTCAGGAAGCAGAGCGAAGAATGCTGGTGTTTAGTTCACTTTCTCAGCTCAGCATCCCAGCCCAGGGAATGGTGCCGCCCACTTTGAGGATGAGTCTTCCCAGCTCAATTAACCCCTTCGACATAGTTCCTCACAAACATGCCTGGAGGTAAAATGGTCCCTCACAGTTGTGCCTGCAGGCTTGTTTCCTAGGTGATGCCAGACTACAGGTTTGACAGAACTAATCATCACAGGGAGCCGAGAAATAAATTAATTCATCCCCAATTGCCATATCCTTGTGGTTTCTGCAACTGTCCTTTGTAATTTCTTCCTGGACCCTGAGCACTTAGACAGATTACTGAGTTCTAGAAGCAATCTTTCTCCTCACTGTCTACCGACATGGTGGCTCCTCAGCTACCCACCATCACCACATGCATGGTTGGCTCAGAGATGCTCACTAAGCTGGCATGTTTGTGGGTCTTGCCACTCTTTCAGATGGTTAGTTCTGACTCCATGGGGGTTAATACAAGATCATTGAATCCCATGGTCTTTCACCCATCGTGTTTCTCTTTTTCTTTTCTGAGGGAAGGGGTTTCTAGGAGCCAGCGTTGTGAATGGGTGGCTGGTAGGTAGAGTCCGTGAGAACTGGCCATGGTGAGTGACAGCAGAGGCAGGATTCTGAGTGATAAAGAGTCACAGACAGATGCAGTTCAGAAGATACAGAAAGAATGCTTGAGAAGCATCTGCAGAGGAGAACTTGTAATGTGACTCTGAAATCAAAATTTAAGTACCCCGTACGCATAGGGCCAGCAAGGCAGTGAACACTACGAAAGTCCTGAGGGACTCAAGGTGCAGGGATGGCTACGGCCTGGAGTAGTTAGGGGGTTTTCAGGACCTGGTAGACTGGTCATGGTTTTGAAGATTATACAGACAGGAGACTGGTGGAAAGGTAGAGGAAGTATTGCAGGTGGTCCAGACAGGGTGAAGAAGACTCAGATTATGGGAGTTGGGGAGTGTGCGTGCCTGTGTTCAGGGCTGGAACACAGACCTTGTAGAGTTAATTTCTGGAAGGAGGAATGAGAATAGCATTTTTTTGTGTAGTGTGGGGAGCCTTTATGCTGCATTTCTATAGGTCTTATTTAGTCCCCCAAACTGTTCCTAAATTATTCTAGAGACAGATCTGGGGTACCTTGACTGACCAACCAAGGACTCAGACTTTTTCTTTGCACTCTGACATTGAAATAGATATGGTCTAGTTTTTTTTTTTTTGCTAACTTTTATATTCTTCATTGCTTCTAAAGGGCCAGGCACATGTGGAAATTTCCATAATTTTATTGACTACTAGGAACACTATCATGAATAGATCATTCACTATATGCACCGCACCTGCATGCTTACCATGTAATAACTGACTCAATTCTCACATGAATATTGAAAGGTGTGATAGGAAATCGAGACGCGGAAAAGTGAAGTGATGTGTACACAGTAACATAGCAAGGAAGCCCCCGCAAAGGTTTGGAGATGATATTGATAAACTATGGTGAATCTTTTATGGCAGAGTCAATGGGAAGCCAACTGTTTTAGGGAGGAAGAAAGGATGTGCTTTGCTGGTTCTTCTACAACCTCCTTCAGAGAAAAGGCATCTTTTCCGGTCCTCACGTGTCAGGAGATGCAGCCCTGCATATCGCTGGGTGGCCTGTGTGTGTATGTTTCCTATTCTCCCCCCAACAGCGTATTTACACTCAAGACTGTGATAAACATCCAATTGCTTTAACACATGTGAAAATACCTTAGCAACTTCCTGCAGCTCTGGCCTGTTGCTAAGCAGTGACCCTTCTGCTACCATGGCAACATCACCAGACTCGGAAGGGCTGCTGGTACCAATCTCCTGACTAGACATAGGCCTCAGGATCACGTTTGCTCTCAGGGGTAGCCATTCTCTCATGCTGTTTGGCTCTATGAGAAAGGCCTGGGTCCTCCTGAGGGAGACTTCCTGGGGAAAACAGCCATTCAGTGCCTGACTGATGAGGTCTGCTGTGGTTTCACCTTACTGCTGTCCCCACTTTACTCTGTGAAGTGGGCAGAGTTCAGGGTGAATGTGCCAGAGGTGCGGTGAGCTTTTTCTCAACTAGACCAATGGAATGAATTAAGGACATTGATGCCTCTGGAAATAAGAGCAATAAAAAGCCACTACCGCTTAGACAGAGAGAGATAGAGATAGAGAAAGAGAGAGGGGGAGGGGTTACAGAAATGGTTTTCCAATTATAAACGTGGAATCACAGAGCAGGGGTCACTTGGACAGGACAGCATATTGTGCAACAGTGGTTTAGTCAACAGCCAGCCACATATATGATAGCAACTATGTGTGTCATAGGCTATACCACCCACATTTGCATGAGTTCATGCTATGTATTTCTCAGACATATCCTTGTGTTTAGGTGACACACGGTTGTATTGCAAGGGACACAACTCTTGGGGAGAGGGGAGTGTGTGATGGTTAATGCTACTTGTCAACAGCCTGATAGCACCTAGGATCACCTAGGAGACAAAGTTCTCATCATGCCTGTGAGAGTTTCTAAGCTAGATGAATTGATGTGGTCAGACATACCCATAACACAGGTCACACCATTACATGGCCTGGGGTCCAGACTGAAGTGGAGAAAGTAAGAATGCCAGCCTCCATATCTCTCCAATTCCTAACTGCTGACACAACGCCTTGCTACCTCACCTTCCTGTTGCCAAGCTTCCCACCAGGATGGACTTATCCCCTCCAACCAGGAGGTAGAATGAGCCCCCTTTCTCTTAAGTTACTTCTTGTCAAGTGTCTAGTCACAGCAGGAAGAAAAGAACCTAACACAGCGTCCAAGAAATGCCTGGAACTCATCCTAGTGTTTCGCACTGGCGAAATGGAAGGGGAAACATTTGTAGGTAGCTCAGACATGGAGCTTTTAAGGGCACGGGCCTCCAGTAAACGAGTCAAGGAAGGAGTAACTTGGTAGTTATGTGACAATATGGTGGGTAGGCAGAGACTAGCATGACTGAGTTGTTGAACCAGGCAGGCTAGGGAGACCAAAATCTCCCTCTAGGTCTGCCTGTGGGGCAGGATAAAGGTCTGGGGGTGGAGCCAGTGGAGGCATGTTTAGCCAGGATGCATGGAATCAGGGATAACAGGCAGGTGATCTGAGTAAACCCAACATATTGTCTCAAAGAACCCTCACATGTCACCCTCCCTCACCCGCAGGCTAAGTTTGTGCAAAGTTTCCTGTCTCTGGATTGAGAGGCCTGAGAATACTTTAATATTCTTCTAAACTTTCCTTCTCGAAGCTTCATTCTTTTGACTTTGCTCAGCCCTCTATCTGATTGTCACTCTCTGTCCAGAAGCTATGGATTGACAAATTTTAGGCCATAGAAACATCAGCTACCAGCTGGAGCATGTTGGACAAGCATATTCACAGATCCCCCATTCCTGTGTTTTTCCTAAGGGCTACCATAGGCAGGTCCGGCAATCTGTTTTTGCTAGCCATTACAGGAAAGGGAGGCTGCGAGCCAATCACACAGTCCAAACTAGCAGTTCGCAAATGTTAGCATGCTCTTCTAGCTTTATTGTGTTGCTGTGATAAAACACTCTAGCCAAAAGTAACTTAGGGGAAGAAAGGTTTCGGCTTACACTTGCAGGACACAGCCCATCACTGAGGGAAGTCAGGGCAGGAACTGGTAAAGAAACCATGGAGGAATGCCATGGAGGAGTGAACCTAGTTCACTCTCAGGTTCATGCTCAGTGAGCTTTCTTTTTCAGCCTAGGACCTCTTGCTTAGGGATGATGCCACCCCTTTCTTCAGGGTGTTGTTCCAGCTCTTTGCTTGTAACCTCAGGCTAGCTTTGCCCAATTTTCGTGTCCTACACCAAAGAATCATGACCATGAGTCACATTATTTAGATAATATGGGCAACAACAGCAATTGTTGGAATTCAAGGAGTGTTTAAACGTGGTTGACCATTAAGGAAGTGCATCTCAGATACAGAGTTGGGGTTCAGATAGAATATTAGTTCTGAGGAAGTTAAGAGGGTATCCCCAAAGGTTCTGATACTACGAACAAGTCATGGACCCCAACAAAGAATGTTAGGACTGGTTACTAACAGGAGATATGTCTTCATGGGTCTCTCACATGTCTGCATTCCTTGCAGGCAAAAGACTGACTTGTCTTTGTTCTTGATCATCTTCTCAAGATGTTTGTATCGCGAATATCCTCGAAGGTATGGATTGATGTCTTTCTGCAGAACATGGCAATCATGCTTAGTAACCTATGTAACTATTTGGGTTTCCTAAACGCTGGGCTCCTGTCCTGGATCAAAACTCACCCTGTATTCTTATGACTTCCTGCTCTCTTCATCTCGTTCAGCAGAGGTTGAGACTCAGGAGAATGGCAAAGGTAGGAAGACACTGGGTACTGCAGCTGCTTGAAATGATAAACCATCTCTGGTCTCCAACCGGGGTTCTTACGCCTCTCACCAGCCTTTAAAACTGGGTGGCAGGTTGACTTGTTACCTTCACAGTCCTTTTCGGGATCATAGGAGGCTTTAACCTCAAGAAATAGGGATCTGGACTAATAGGAAAGATGACTGAGTCTGAAGCAAGTGGGCTGGACTCTTTTAGACTTCTCTAAGGAGTGGGGAAGAGCTAACTCTACAGTGTAGCGTTAAGGACTCCATATGGAGGAAAAAGTGGGAAGAAGAAACAAGGATCCAAGCTGCCTTTATAGGCACCAAATTCAATTCGATGATGTACTCTAAAAAGAGGCACATGGGACCCCATAGGCTTTCATAGTTTATTTGTGGTACCACAACAGGATATCAAAGATTTGATTATTTGTAGGACATAGAAATTTATTTTATTATAATTCTAGAAGCAAGAACAGTTGTTCTCAACCTTCCTAATGCTGCAACACTTTAATACAGTTCCTCATGTTGTGGTGACCCCCAGCCATAAAATTATTTTTGTTGCTACTTCATAACTGTAATTTTACTACTGTTATGAATCATAATGTAAATATCTGTGTTTTTTGATGGTCTTAGGCAACCTTGTAAAAGGGTCGTTGACACACAAAGGAGTCATGATATATACAGGTTGAGAGCCACTGGATTAGAAATTCCAAGATTAAGGCACTGTAAGGTTCAACCATGGAGAACGCCCTGTTTAAACATCGCCGGAGGCAGAAAAACAAGGAGAGCAGAGCCCCCTGTGCAGTTTTGTTTTTTTTGTCAACTTGATACAAGTTAGACTCATTTAGAAAGAGGGAATCTAAATTGAGAAAATGATTCTATGGGACTGCTCCATGGGCAAGTCTGTGGAGGGCGTTTTCTTGATGGATGCTTGATGTGGAAATACCTAGCCCAGTGTAGGAGCTGCCACTTGGAGGCAATGGGCTTATGCCATATAAAGGAACAGGCTGACTAAGCCCTGAGGAGCAAGCCAGTAGGCAGTCTTACTTCATGGTTGCTTCAGTTCCAACCGCCAGGTTCCTGCTTTGAGTTCTTGCCTTGGCTTCCCTCAATAATGGACTGAGATTGGGAAAGGAACCCTTCACTCCCCACGTTGATTTTAGTCATGGTGTTTTAGCATAGCAATAGAAGGTAAATGAGAGCACTCCCTAGGTCAAATCCCTTTTAAGAGCCAGCCCAGTCCCATTCAAGAAGTCCTCAGGCAAGTCACCTCTTTCTTAAATTTTGTTTTGGGGTGCTAGTGTGTGCGTGTGCACATAAGTGCTTTTGTGATATGCATGTACAAGCCACAGGTTGGCGTGGGGTGTTTTCCTCAATTGCTCTCTACCTCATATATCGAGGCAGCATCTTATACTCGAACCCAGAGCTTGCTGAGTCAGTGGTTCTCGCCAGCCAGCTTGCTTTGGGGATCCCTTGTCTCCAATTCCTGTGCACCAGGATTACAGGCAGGCCTTTATGTGTGTGCTTGTGGATGACTACAGTCATCATGCTTGGGCAGCAAGCACTTTACCCACTGAGATGTTTTCTCAATCCAGCTGTTGGCACCTCTTAATGTCACTATTTCAATATTTTCACATTGGTAACACCCAAATTTAGGATGGGACACATTCACACTATAGCACAGACCATTTTATTCTTTGATTTCCAGCTCTGCATATTTGAATCATCTAAAGAATGTTGCAGGAGTGCGGGGGCCTGAGCATTTGCAGAGGGATTCTGATCTCATCGGTAGTGAGTGACCCAGAGCTGGTTCCAAGGTTACCTGACTGTTCTGGTATCTAGAAGAGTTTGAGACCCACCCATCTATCTACTTTGAGGAAGCAGGCTCACAGCAATGTAAAGAGATTTGATTCAGGGTCTGTTCACTTGAAGTCTTACTAGGCTGAATCCCTAGAGCCCTGGGCTTTGTGCCCAGCTTACCATCCCAGAGTCACGGATGGCTTCTGTTGCTCAGGACCTAACTTAGATTTGGCCATAGCATCACCTGGAACTTGACCAGTAGAGTCTTTCCCTCCAGAGTGCAGCAAGGAAGGGATCCAGAGGGAAGGCTTCTTTTCATGTTGTCAAGTAGGAACCTGGGTTGCTAGGCAACCAGACAGTCCAAGGCAGCCTTGCTGATCTGTGGTGGTGCTTTGCATTTTAAGATTCCTTAGGTGGATTCTGGAGACCCTCCAGAATTCTGAGAGGCAGACATGGCAGCTGTGTATGTCTGAGTACAGGTTGACCCCGTCTTTGTCATGCCTGCAGGGCTATCATAAGTTAGAGGAAAGGTTCTGGTGTCTCATAACGTAACTGGCCTGTCATAAATGAAGGTGTTCTAAAGAGACGTGTGTGTCTCCAAATCCGACTACAGATTATTAAAACAAAGGGCTGCAAAGAAACGGGAAATTCCCTAGGAACTTCATGCTGGGAGAAGGAAAGGGCTCCAGGATAGAGTGGGAATTTGTCTCCATGGAAGAGATTTCACAGCAGTGACAACTTGTTAGACCAGCTAACAGAATCAGACTGAAGTCCAGACAATGATAGGTCAGAGATGGGCAAGACAGAACCTTGACCAGGGCTGCTTGCATGTTCATAACCTTGGTTATTTGCTTAAACCTTAATCACAGTTCAGGACCCTGAAGAAGACTCTTAGGGAAGTCACTGGATTTCTTTGTCCCTCAGCCACACTGAATACATTTCCTATTTTCACATTAATAGTGATTTTCACTATTGATTTGGCTCTTTTGATTAGCTTGTTTAGAATGGGTGGCCAAACTTAGCTTGGGACATGGAATGTGATGCTCCAGCTTGGATACGGAGAGAGCTGGGATGCTGTTCAGCAGGTGATTATCTTGAAGAGTAGGGCTTGTTAAAGCTTGAAGGGCCTTGGAGAGCTTTTGAAATTAGGAAGTAATTTCAAATTTATAGAAAACTTATAACAAGAACCGCACAAAATATATCCACATTAATAAGTTTGCTTTGTTCCTGCCCTTTCTCTCATCATAATATTTTTCTTAACCATCTGAAATAAGTTTGGACACATGATGATCATTAACCCAGCAATATTTCATTGTCTATTTCCCACAAATAAAGGTTTCCTTTCCATCTTTTAAAAAATAAATTCACAGGACATCGATCAACTGAAAGTTTAATATTGAAACAGTATTATTATTTAATTTACTTAGTGTTTCCATATTTTGTCAATTAGCATTATGGTATTTTCTACAGTTTTTCCCTCTAGTGAAAGATCTAATTTAGAATAATATATATTGACATATTATATATATATATATTTCTTGTATTTTCTTATCTTGTTTCTCCTTTGATCTGGACCACAATCTAGCTTTGCCTGTTGACTTTCCCTGTTAGCTTCTTCATCATGGATTTGGTATATATGTTCCAGATCAGAATACTACATCAGTGGCATCATGTCCTTCTTAGGGCATTATTTCTGGTGTCATCGTGTCCCTTTTAGGGTATTATTTCTGGAATCACATAATGCCAGTTTTCTACCTCTTAACTTTGGTTAATTGTGATGGGTGTTGTTCAATATCTCTTCTTTATAGTTATTATTTTATTCTGTGTCTCTCATTGGCAATTTAAGTCCATACAAGCATCAACACTTGCTCACTATTTGTGACTGTTACCTGAAACAATCTTTAAGGATTTCATGATGGAGCTTTCCCAACTCTAGCTGCTTGAGGGTTCTATATAGGTTATAAAGTTATAAAATCTATGACTCTATTATAGGTTATAAATCTTCCTGTCAAGATTCACCTTTGACCTTGGAAAGTAGTTCAAGGCTGCTAAATAAACACTCTGTTTCTCCATGCCTAGGTAGGAATTTATGAAGTGTTCTTTGGATTATGTGCCTTCCTGAATTGGGTTTTTCATCATGTAAGCCCTATAATTAGAGATTCTGAGTTTTAGGGACTAGCTTGTTTATTTACTTATTTCTTTAAACAATAAACAAGGATCCAGTGCTTATAATTGCCACTACTGTCATAAATGCTGGGGACTGTGGTGAACTAGATGGACACAAACCTATCAATGATCAATCTGAAGTCTAATGGGGAAGACAGATATTGCACATATAATAATAGACTAAATTTTGCAAAGATAGCAAGCAGAGCTTGGTTTCTGAGAATGCATCAGCAGGAGCTTCCCTACCTTAGAAGTCCTTCAGAAAAAAATGAAATTAAGGATGAGTTGGGATGATCTCAGATGAGGATGGGACTGTGAGAGTAGCAAATGTATCCTCTCTGGAACATGGTACATCATAGGACTGAGTGTTGGGTGAGGCAGGAGGGGCTCATGAGAAAGGGGCCTTTCCAAGCTATAAGGAAGCCTTTATAAAAATGTTTTTTTTTTATCCTAATAGGCCAAGGGAACCCTCTGAAGGATTTGTAAAACACAAGAGTGACAAAATTGCTTATGTAAATGGAAATACTCACACTGACTGTTCTGTGAGGAAAGGAAGGTGGGGTGCTGACTGACCAACTGGGGGACTGCAGTGAAGTCTAGGTGGAGGATGGCTGTCGTCTGATTAGAGTGCTTTGGAAGGGATCGGAAATGATTCGGTCCTTTTGGCTTACCATCTCTCACCTGGCATTGATATAATTTGCACGTCAAATGTCCCGCACATGATCATGTGTTTGAACATTTGGCCACCAGCTAGTGGCACTGAGATTTGAGACATTGTGGAAATCTTACGGGGTAGGGTCCAGCTGGAGGAAATGGGTCACTGGGGGAGGGGACAAGTCCTGAGTTATTTATAGTACTAGTTCCCACTTCCTGTTCATCTATTTCCCGATTCACGGACGTGTGAGGAGTCCGGCCACAAGTTCTCATCACCGTGAGGACACCTACCTTCTCTGGCACAATGAACTGTGTCCTTGTGAAGCGTAAGCCATAATAAACCCTTCCTCACTTGAAATTGCTTTTCAGGTGTTTCATCGCAGCAGGAAGAGAAGTAACTAATACAGGCATCATGGAGAGCCCCTGAGGATAGAATACCTGAGACTCTGGAGGACACGCTATTGGGACATGTGACACTCACTGGAGGATGTCTGCTATTTTATTTCTCTAAAAAAATGACTATTTGTTTACTTAGTTATTGCGTATGTGTGAGGGCTTTCAAGTATGTATGTGCCCTAGTGAGTGCCTGGTGCCCTTGGAAGCCAGAAGAGGGCTCAGATTCCCTGGAACTGGAGTTACAGACACTTGTAAGCTGCCTATTGTTAAGTGCTAGAAATTGAACTTATATCCTCTGCAAGACCAGGAAGTACTTTCATCTGTTAAACCATTTTTTTCCTTCCCCAGATGTCAGCTCCTGATCTACCAGGGAAAGGTGTGGAATCCTTCTGAAAGAGGCTTATCCATATCCACAAAAAGTAGCCAAACATGGACAGAAGTTAGTGGTTTCATCCTCCCTAGTTTTCACAAAAGGAACTGATTCTGCAGTTTCACGTGTACTTTAGGAACATTACTGCATGGGCAATTTTGGTTCCTAGACAATACATACAGAATCATAATGGAATCTACTCCCCCAACCCAGCATTCTTTGCTTTGAGTGCAGCTTTTATGGCACACGATACATCCCCATTAACTTATATTAGATCCATAATTTTTTATTAACATTGAGTAATAACTGTTTTCAGTAGCATCACTCTTCCGAAGAGTCCTCGATTAGTTGCCCATGATAACAGTTGCTAAATTGAAGTTTCTTCTGCCAACATTTCACCCGCAGTAAATCCAACCATTCTACCTTGTCTTGCTTAAGAAGCCATGAAATTTCCAGACATTATCAGAAAAATGACCACAGTCAACGTATTCTAAATGGGGATGGAAATGGAGCCCTGGATGATTTAAGTCAAGATGTTTCATAGATACAGACTGGGAGTGAGCTCTCTTGGTCTATGTGAGGACTCACCTCAAGGGAGGATGCTGGGTGATGGAGCTTCCACAGTGGGGCTATATCTAATGGAAGTTAAGGGCTCCTTTCAACTATACTCATAGTGGTTGTTTTCTTCCAAAAGGTTAAGAACCCAGCAAACATCAGGTAGGGGTTCCTGGAGTGAGGAGTGAAGAGATGTGTGGCTGACTCTAGTTAGTTTCATACTATCTGGTTCAAACACTCTTGCCTTGATTTTCAGGAAGACTCAATTATCTAGAAGGACCTGGCTTTATTCTTCCTCATGTAGGTTCAGTTCAACTCAGTTTAGTTCAATGCAATATGACTCAATTTTACGCCAGATTTTTAAATATATTTCTCACATTATGGCCCAGCAAGATGCCCATATTCACTGTGATTGGTTAGAGTACAGAAGTGATACATTCAAAACTCACAGAGCAGGCCCCAAAGCAGCCAGGAGATCACACTATGTCTTGCTATTCTGATATCTGCAATATGGAGCTTTTGGTTCTTGAATAAACACAGTTACCTGAGGTCCAGCTGTCATAATCTGAGCTCTGATAGAGGAGAAGAAGGGTAGATGACTGCCATGTTTCTTTCTTTGAAGAACTCTTCTAAAAAGTTACATGAGATCCATGTAACACAGAGGTCAGTCACGTTCTCACATCTGACTGAAGGGGGAATGGAAAGTGTCATCATTTCAGGCAGCTTGAGCTGAGCTAGAATTTAGGGGTTCTATTACTAAGGAAGAAGAGCAGAGAACATATTGGGGGATATCTAATAGATTCTAACATCAATGATGCAAGGTGTTATCTCTAGGTTTCTTTTAAAGAGGTGAGTAAATTCCTTTGCTACACACACACACATACACACAGAGAGACACCTGATGATTTTGGAAAATATTGAGGAACCCAGTAACTGAAGCTGAAAATAATCATCTACCCTTCCGTCCAACCATCCGACTGTCCGTCCGTCCGTCCGTCCGTCCGTCCGTCCGTCCGTCCATCCATCCATCCATCCATCCATCCAGTTAATACATGTATTGAATATCTGCTATGTGTCCAACACCATGTTCATACTGAGGAATTGGGTCTGAATTTATTAGCCCTCATATTCAAAGAAACTATGATCTGGTGGAGGACAATTGAAAGGTGTATTAATAACTTCAGGTAATAATTGCTGCACTAGAAATAGCTACTTGTTTTTTCATTGAACAAAGTCTCATTGAAAACCTACCATGCCATAGATGCTCTTATAGACACTGAGGGTACCAAAGCAAAATGTCAGTATTTTTACCACAAAAAAACTGAGATGTGGATTGACAAAAGGATCCATGAGGGTATCAATAGGTGCAGTGGGAGATAAGAATACAGGCTCACGACTGCAGGGATGAGTTAGGAAATGCTTTCTACAGATGATAACCCACTAAGCCCATGAAGGAGGAACGAAGGTTTTTCTAGATCACCCAGGGTCTCCTGCTTTTTTCCATTGCAACCCACTAAGCACTGAAAAGAATGAAGCTCTTTTGCTTTTATGCTCACGTGTGATTGGATACATCAGAGCAGCTGAAATTTGCTGACAACCATGCCAGAGACATTTTTGTAATTCCCCGTTATACGCTTTTGTGCCTGGAAGTATTCACTTGGCCATGTTTCTTGTGAGAGGAGGTATTTATGATTTTGCATGGTCTTAAGCATGGTTGGTCGTATTTTTAGGCTGTCTTAGGTCTGGAGGGCCTGACAAATGCATTTCCACCATGGGAAGGTGCTGGAAACAAAAAATGATTGCATCCCAAATGAAATGAATACCCTGACAAAACAACACATCCTATCATAGGGATGAAATTAGAGGTCTGTCAAAATGCATTTGTCTCCTAAATAACCATCCATATGTTTTATGTTTTGGTAGCAATAGGCATTCATCAGTTTATCAGAATGGTGCTTGCTGTCAGGCACCTGGCAATTTAAAGCAGAAACTTTAAGATCCTCCTAGAACAATAACTCAAGATGACTTTTTGGGGTTGGTTTCCCTGTTTCTCATTTCTCCTCTTTCCTTTTCTCCCCTTGAGTACCCACAGTTTATGATAACAAAGAAACAGAGAATCTATTTAAAATCAGTCCAACAATACTATGTTCTGAAGCATTAATTCCTGCCTGTAATCAGTTTCTTGCAGAGAATGTGTTTTTCTTCCTCAAGATTCCTTCTTGGTGTGTGTGTGTGTGTGTGTGTGTGTGTGTGTGTGCGTGTGAATGTGTGTATGCATGTGCCTGAGTGTTTATGCTAGGTCTTTGTTTAGTGGGTGGGAACCTGAGATGCAGGCTCTCACTGGCTCTGTAGTCCCTTGCAGTAGAGGAGTGTGATCTTGGTTTGAATAAAAAAAATGGAAATGAGAAGGTATCCTGTGAGCCTTTTCTCCCTTGTCTGGGTCACTTGTCCTTCCTACTCTCTTTGGGCTATGGGCTAGAGGTATCAAATTTAGTTCCAGGCAGGCCAGAGGGTTGGTAGGCTCGCATGCATCAGCAGTGGGCATCTTAGTTCAACTGTTTCTGGGCAAGGAACTCTGCTAAAATAATCACTATCTTGTCAAACATTCTGTCCAATGAAGAAAATTAATATGATAACTTTGCAGACAAAAGCACATTTTGACAAAGCCCAATGTATTTAATATAAACTATGCATTTAAATAAACCCTGGAATTAATGCTGTGATTAGCATTAGAACTTGCCAAGGACATAAATTTCTTGTAAAAATGGTTTAAGAGTCAAGCCAACCAAAACTCCCCTGGAGGAAGGGAGAACATGGAATTTCAATCAGCTTTCACCCTGGGTACATTGAATCCCTTAAATCCTGTTTCCTCTCATGGTGCCTTGTCTTCTGAGGACTTAACTCCTGGAGCCACTGTTACTTGGTGTTCTGAAGTGCTGTTCTCAGACCCGAGAAAGACAGGGAGGAAGGTAGATTCAGGCCATGGATGGAGAAGGAAAGACAATCAGGTCTAGAAACAATGGGGCTCATCTTCCAGGTAGAGTCCAACATCAGAGTAGAGACAGATGGGCCAGGGAGGAAATAAATGGAAGAAAGCCTGACTAGTCATTATTGTGATATGGATGTGAAATTTACCCGATGGACTCACATGTTTCAGGGTTTGGTCATGAGTTCATAAGTCTGTTTGGGAGCTTGTGGAACCTTTAGGGGGTGGAACCTAGCTGAAGGAAGTGGGTGGCTGGGTGGGAGATGGGGGTTGGGGGTGCATAGCCTGTCCTGCTTCCTGTCCAGTATCTCTACTTTCTTTATGATCAGCGCCACATAACAATCAGCCATCCTAGTCCTTGTGACTCATGTCTGTGTGTCCCCTACCTCCATATCCTGAACCCAAGGATCCCCTCCTCCTCGACGTTGCCCTACCCAGAACGTATTTCATCACCCCATGCCAGTGAACTGGTCACATCTTTGGAAGGTAAGTTCTGATTGAGATGGTCCTTGATGCTTCAATCACCAAGGCTTATTATGAAAGGATGACTAGTATTCTCAGAGCTCTGAGCAAAGAAAGTTCTTTTGCGACACTACAACACATCATCATTAGAACTTGCCCATGACAGCATCTTTTGGGAGGACTGGAATGTTTTGAAGGGAAGGAGTTGGCCTTTCTACTGATGCAAAACCCCAGCCTCAGCACAGTGCCCACTTTAATGTTTCCATCCTATCAGTTTAAATCCATCATCTGGGAACAGCACTATGTAGGTGTCAAATGTGGTACTTTGACACCATCACTAAAATTGAGAGCAGTTTAGGCTGCTGTGTGATCAGAATTTTAGTGGCTTCAAGAAGTAATTTACAGCCTTCGGTGTTGGAAAAGCCACCAAATATTTGGCTTCATATCTCAGTGGACTCCCTTGGACCATAGAGTGAGCCTGGAATATCACGAGAAGCATGCTAACAGTTTTCTCATGGATTAAATACAAAATGTGTTATCATAGTGAATAGGCCTAAAAGAACACAAAATAAAGCTGGTAGCAATGAAAACCACACATGTTTGATTGGTAGGGATCTGCATGGTACAATTTAGTCATACAAAATTAGATTCAGGGAAATCAAGTTTGCTGAAAATGGTGGCAAAGGAAATTTTCTATTGGGAGAAACAGTACTTAGTCCTTATTGAGCTGAATAAACCTTATTTTGTGAGTGAGATATTTGCTTAGAAAGTTACGTGGAACATAATCACAATGAAAAGTAGTTTTATTAAGAGGAAATAGGCACAGAGTGAGAACAGTTTAATAGTGGCAGTGTGTGAAATGGATTGATGTTTCTTAAAAATATTTTTATTCTTTGATAATTTCACCTCTCTAACTTCTTCATCATCTTCTTCTCTCCCTTCTTTAAAATAACCCATTGAGTCCAGTGAGTGCTACTCAAAAACTCCAGGTTGTGGGACCATCTACTGGGGTGTAGTTGGCTTGCCAGGGACCACATCCTTAAAGAAAACTGGCTCTCCCTATGCCAGAAGCCACCAACTCTCCATAGCTCCTCAGTTAGGGGTGAGAGCTGTGAGCCCCTATTTACAACATGCCAGGATACTGACTGACTTCGTCCTGGGGCAGGTCTGCTGTGGAAGTCACAGAGCCATAGACTCATAAGTGCAGTGGTCCTGCCATGTCCAGCGGACACTGTTCTCCTCTGGTCCTCACTGACTCTGGCTCTTAGCGGTCTCTCCACTTCCTCTTCAGAGATGATCTCTGAGCCTCTGAGGTGGGGGTGAGGTAGATATGACATTTGTGGCTGAGCTGAGTGGAGTTGTCATGGAGAAGATTTAAAATGATGTTGCCTTAATTCCTAGTGGAAGTGATAGCCATGAAGACAAATGTCTTTGAGTTTGATTTAAAAAAAAAAAACCAAGTCAATCAATGGGGAGAAAGAGTGAGGTCCCCAAATCTGCATTTTGTTGCATGATTTTAATAGAAGTGCTATGAATACCATAATTTTACCCCCTCTAACTTTTAACTCAACCAGTTTTTAATACAATTATTTTAAGATAATAAAATAGTATAAAGTTAATTTAGTTTTAACTTCTGAGTCTACTTAAGTCCTTTAAGGTTCTTTATCAACTACTGTCTTTACAATGATAGTTAATTTTGAAATTTTAAAACTTTTTAGTTTGTTTGTTTTTGAGATTTTAATATAATTACACAATTTCCCCTTCCCTTTACTCCCTCTAAACTCTCCTACATATATCACCTTGCTCTCTTTCAAATTCATAGCTTTAAAAAATTGTTACATACATAAACGTGTATCTAAAATGTGTATGCTCACAGACACACACACACACTCACCACATAAACACACACCCAATTTCTGAGTATATGAAAAAGCCTTGTCAGTCTTGTGATGCTACTTGTGTATCTGCGTTTTCGGGGCTGTCCATTTGGCACTGGATAAACAACTGGTGTGTCTTTCTGTGGGGAAGACTATTTCTCCTGTTCTCCTCACTCCTTAGTTGTTACTCCATCTTCCTGTAGGACTGAGGCCTCTTGAGTGCTCTCCTGTCCATATTAGTGTGTCTATTAGTGCCATCTTTATTCAGATCTTGTTTATGCATCCATGTTGGTGAGACTTTATGGGTTTAGCTTCTGACATTACTAGAAGACAGTCTCATTGAAAACTCCCTAATCCCCTGGGTCTTACAGTCTTTCCATCCTCTCTTGCACAGTGTTCCCCAAGCCTTAGGTGCAGGAACTCTGTTGTAGATGTATCAATTTGGACTGCCTTCACAACTCTGCATTTTGATTAGTTTTGGTTTTCTATAATGGTCTCTGTCTGTTTCAAAGACGAGTTTACGTTTCCTTGATGAGAGGTAAAGACAACAGTTAACTGCGGCTACAAGGACAAATATTTCGAATGTAGTTAGGGATTATGCTGGTTTAGTAGTGGTGTGGGTTTTTCTCCAAGATCCATGACTTTACTAGCCCAGTAGAGTTGGCCAGGTTTCTAGTGCCAGGAATGATATCCCTTTTGTTGAGTGTGTCTTATATTTAAATAGAGAGCTATTGACTGCCTCCCAAGTCTGCATGCCATGGCTGCACCCCTAGGATTATTATGCCATGCCAGTCAAAGTTGTGGTTCACAGGAATAAACCGGTAGGCGTATTGGCTGCTTCCCTCTTTTGGAAGCTTGCATGGTGCCTTCTGGTACCACAAAAGATAGTCTCCTAGGAGGTGACTTTCATGTCAACTCAGGGGCTTCTGGGCTGTGTCTGAAGTGAAAATATCTTCAGCAATGGGGCTTACCTTCCACCTCTGTGGAGACAACCGAGGGTGATAGCAATTGTCTGTAATGCTTTGGGAGACTCTTGGATAACTGAACAACAGCTAAAAAGAGGGCTTCCCAAGCCTGTGTTGGGATGTGTGTTAGATGGTCTATGGCTCTTGGGAGGAACATTGTCAGCCCAGATGGGGAAATTTTATTTAAACTATAAAGTCATACATATATAGACTTACATGTATAATAGGTATTTTTAAGTAGATAGCTAATAGTACAATTTTCTATGACCTTTTCAGACATCCTTACTACTATTTTTTCTTCCCCTCCTTCTTCTGTATTTATCTCCACCTCCCCAATTAGAGTCATTGACCAACTGTAGTCTTTACAAAGATAGTTAATATAAGCATTTTTCAAACTTTTAAATCCCACTATCCAGTAGAAAAAGTATGCTTCCCATCACAACTCACTCAAGTATAACAAAATTACACAAATAATGTTTGTGCTTACTCTATATGATAATGATAAGTACAAAAAAGTTAATGCCCAATTACCCAATATTTAAATGCAACACAGAAGTACTCAAGATGAAAACATGGGGTGAGCAATCTACTGAGCTGATTTTCACCCTAGTAAGAGGTTGCCTTCTAACTTTGAAACTGATAATCTTTTATGTACAATTGTACGCACAGATGTATCTATATTTTTTTTTACACACAGGCGCAAGTGTGTGTGTGTATGTGTGTGTGTGTGTGTGTGTGTGTGTGTGTGTGGCCAGAGGTTGGGGGCCTTAGGGATCCTCCTAACTCCACCTTCCCAGACTTGTGACTGCAGACATCCCACACATTCCTGGTTCTTTACACGGATGCTGGGATCCAAGCCCAGGTTCTCGTGCTTTTGTGATAATCTATCAGCTGAGTTATCTCCCCAGTACTGTATGGTCTAATTAAAATGCAAATTATATGTATACATATACTAGTCTTCACGTTTCCTTTTGTATTTAATCTGTTGTAGATTGTTTCATAGTTGTAAATACACACAAATATCTTCATCACTCTCCATTTTGTTTTATGAGGCAGGACTTGTCACTGAACCTGGAACTCACTGACTGGTTAGACTGGCTGCCCAGCAAGGCCAGGGCTCCTTCTGGCTTCATCTCCCAAGTCTGGGATTACAGGCATTAGCTTTAATTTGGATGCTGGGGATTTGAACTCAGGTCCAGTTGCTTTTACAGCAAATGCTTTGATCCATTGATCCAACTCCCCAGTCCCCTTACTAACTAATTTATACACTCCTTTATATTCTTGAATACACATCTGTATCAGTCATTTTTCTGTCCATATGCTTCAGCTATTTACCTTTGTAAATACACAAGGTCGAGTATCCTTATACATGATGTCAGTTGTATTTCTGATAGTGTGAATTAAACTTGGTAGTTTCTGCCGAGTGCTTGTCTAAAGACACAGTTCTGTTTGAAAGTTCAGGGATAGTGTCATCTATTTCTGATTAAAGAAACAGATGATCAGATGATAGATCATCTGTTTCTTTAATCAGAGATGTGTCAAACTTACTACTCTATGCTAATCTAAAAGACAAAAAAAAAGAGGAGAAAAAGACTCCCCTTGTGACTTCAATTTGCATTTCTTTTAGTATGACAGAAACCAAGAATCGCCACATTTCCCTCTGTGGTGGTGTTCTTCTCTTTCTCCTTCCCTATGGGAGTTTTAGCTTTTTCCAATCGCTTTGTTTAGAACCTTTGCTTTTATGATGGAAATTAGTTCTTTGTCATAGTTCTGCAAGCATTTCTCCTTCTTTACTGCTTGCTTTTGACTTTGTTTATGTTATTTTTGTCATAAGGACTTAAAAATTATTGTTAGATATATATACTTTCTGTGTTTTGCCTTAGTGTCATATTTGAAGTCTTTCTATTAATTACGTTAAAATTATGTTTGCTTCTAGTACTTTTATGACTCCAGTTTTCACAGGTAAATATTTTTGTCTACTTAGAATTTATTTTGGTATGAAGTAACGGGAAATAGGTGGTTTTTGTTTATGTGTGTGTGCATGTATGTGCGTGTGTGAATGGACAAACTTGTTTTTTTGAAACTATTTATTAAATAGTATACTTCCCTCCTACTGTGTTGAAAAGTGATCTTTATATAATGAAATTTGTGTGTAGATTGAGTCAATTTCTAGTTTTTCTTCTTAGTTCCATTATTTAGTTATCACTATTGACAGTACAAGACTATTTTAACTATGTCTATATAATATATGTATTTACTCAGGGAATAACCTCTAAAATTAGTGAGTTTTAAAGCCTAATAAAGTAGTGACTGGAGAGAGAACTTAGTGGTTAAGAGTGCTGGCTGCTCTTGCTGAGGACCTGGGTTCAATTCCCAGCACCCACATGGCGGCTAACAACCATCTGTAATTCCTGTTCCAGGGACCAGTTGCCCTCTTCTGGTCTCTGTGGCTCTTACATGCATGAGGTGCACATATATACACACAAACAAAACACTTGACACTTAAGTATATAAAAATAAATACATATTATAAAGATAAAGTCACCTAAAGTAGACAAAGTCCAGGGAAGTGAGGTTTGCTTAGTTTTTCACCCTCACTTCCAGCCCTAGTAAGAAGTTATAAGTAGGGATTCTGGATTCAAGTTGCAAGGTTTGGATTCTATTTCACTGTTTATGCTGTGCAACCTTAGGCAAGCTACTTAACCTTTCTGTGCCTCAGTTTACTCATCTATAAAGTAATAGGCTCCCCCTTACAGGCTGGTTAGGAGAATTAGAGGAGTTAGATGATGTTAGAGTACTAAGTACTACTGAACCACGTGAAACATGGAAACCATTGGTTAATACTCTCACTAGAGCCAATAGTGACATATACTTTGGGCAGATCTTAGCAATAAAAATGTAGAATATATTTACTACATCTTTAAATTTTTAATAACTGATCTTTAAATCCCCAACCTTTTCTTGCTTTAATTAAAACTGAGCCTCTATAAAGAAACTGCTGTTTGATGAATTTATTTACACTGAAATGTGCGTGATTCTCAGGTCCCGAAACAGTGTCCTCCTTCCTGTGAAGACTTGGCTTTTGACTGAATTAACGAGGAAGCACAATAGGACCAGCCCTCCAGTGAAGTCAATTGGACGTCGGCGGGCATGATGACGTCAGAGAGTATGATGGGCACTCTAGCTAAGTAGCTATGAACTATGACATGTGATAATACCATTCAAAATAGACACAACTTTCCCCATCTGCTGAGGATCACACAGCGCAGCACAAGAAAGATACGCTAATATAAACAGCTGAAGTTTGCTTCATGAGTCTCTCAATTTGTCTGGGAAATTTGGGGGGACAGCTTCCATAAGCCATGTACAATCTAAGATGTCATTGTCTGGGAGACTCAAATTAAAGCAAGGGTGGAAGTATGAGAATATGGTCCCGAGGAGGTGAGAGATGCACTCATCCCTCTGTAACCATAGCTACTGAGCACTTGCTGGTTCTTTCTGTGGGCCAGCCATAGAGACTTCTGTATTTAGATAGGCCACTGTTGCCTCCTTAACTCCCCCCAGCCCTCAGAAGAATACATTATGGTCTCCAGTTAACCATAAGAAATGACAGGATTAGTGACCTGAGTTCTTTGTTTGAGCCTAACCGTATAGTTGGTGGCAGAAATGTGAATCGGTGGCTGCTTATTTGCCTCCAGTGACACTTTGTTTGATCTGATTTCCCTTTGACTTGGCCACGTGAGATTCTTCTGACATTTCCCCTGAAGGGACTCTAGAGCTAGAAGAGTCCCTTGGCTCTTTTGGCTCAGACAGCGAAGGCCAACCTCCTTTCCTGTGTAAGTCGTATTAGGTTAGTTGGCCTCTTGGGGTTGGGAAGGTTGTTCCCTGCACAAGGACACTGTATTCATTGCTCACACCTCACTGTGACAGAACACCTAGCAGGAGCAGCCTGAGGGAGAACAGGCTTATTTCGGCTCTCAGTTTGAAAAGCTACAGCCAATGATGGCAGAGAAGGCTTGGCGCTTGAAATATCTGATCTGTGGCAACAGGAACATTGGCAGCTTGTTCACATCTTGGTGAGTCAGAAAGCAGAGGTCTTGGACTGGAACCTAGACTGGCTAGTGGAGGGCTCTCTAACAGCCCCGAGCATGGCAAACACGGTGCTACAGGTTCTGCCCTTTTCCCCCTTTCCTCCCCCTTGCTAAGAGAAATGTTAGATTTCATTCCTAAAGCTAGCCCCTAAGGTCTAGTCCATTATTCGACCACTGACTCATCCCTGAGGAAAGACACCAAGGTCCAACAATCAAAAGCCATTATCTATCTGTCTACTCAGGACTTCCAACTCACTCTAGCACAGACTCTCCCCCTTTTCTCCTTAAAAAACCTACCCTTGTAAAAACTACTTGCTTGCTGCTGCTGCTGCCA
>LOEQ01002842.1:117935-131335 GCA_001685075.1 Bramus lutescens | reverse complement strand
CTCTCTCTCTCTCTCTCTCTCTCTCTCTCTCTCTCGTACACACACACACACACACACACCATGATTCAAAATAAAATACATACCTTTTAAAAGGTGAAGATACCATCGTGAATAAGTCACGCCAGATGACAGAGCAAAGCCCATAGTTCTTCTAGAAGGCTCAGAATAGGTTTCTCTATCTAGGAGGAGAAATCACAAGTTACTCCTGGGAAACACCATCCTGGTAAAGCAAAGAGGTGTTATTTCTGAGGCTGGAGGCTTCCAGCTCTAGTTTCTCCCATAGTAGCTTTTGTGGGCTTGTGCAAATTCCTCAGTTTTATTAAGTTTCAGTGTTGTACCCCAGTGAAATAACAGATAACCCTTAAGTAACACTTGCTGCGTTTCTGAGACTGTATTGAACTTCAGTGCAGAAGTCATTCAGTTTGGATAACAACCTCCCAAGGCAGTTTCATGGTATCCTGATCTTGCTGTAAGGAAATTAAGACAGAATACCTGAGGGAGGGACAGAAATAAAATGTCCTCAGGGTCATTATGATGATATGAATATAATATAATATAATATAATATAGTATTATATAAGATATACTTAGTACTTGCATAGTGCCTGCCATTCGGTAGATATGCGATATGTAATTGTATTGAATGCTTTGTGTTTGGTTCTACTTTTTAATTTAAAACCCTTATTATTATTTCTCTAAAGAACGTTAAAAACCTTTAACTTTATTGAGCATGTGTGTAAGGGCACGTGCATGGCAGTTCTCACGTTGAAGTCAAAGCATGGCTTGCTTGTGGCAGATGGCTCACCTTTTCTACCATGTGAGTTTTGGGTAACTGAACTCAGATCCTTAGCTCTGGCAGTGGCCCGTGGAGTCATCCTAGCAGCTCACAAAACTTTTATTCATTTCTTTATTTTTGTTTGGAAAAGTACACAGATGAAAACACATAGCTTGTGATACATCAGTGTAAACACTTATACAACACCCCTCAAACTGATAAAAATGGAGTATTTCCAGTTGCCCCCAAAGAACATTCCCAGTCCCTCTCTCATCTCTCTCTGTTCCCAAAGGTACATTTGTTGATTTTTGTAGAAACCACTCTTTTGGTGCTCTTTGTTCCTGACACTTGCTTTGCCTTTTGAACTTTACATAGCAAATTAGATGTTCTTTGATGTCTCATGACCTCTGCTCAACATTATTTGAGACATCCGTTTTCCCATCTAGCCACGGTGTATTTATTTTCAGTCCTATATATTGCTTTCCTGTGGGAATATGTCACTGCCTTACACACTCTGCCTCTTGCAGGCCTTTAGGTAGTGTCTACTTCTTGGCTATTGCAAACAGTACTGCTTTAATCAGATCTTACACATTTCCTGGTGCTCATGAGAGTCACCAAAAGAGAAAAGAATATGTGGTTGTTCAGCTTTGGTAGATTACTAGCAACTAGTTTTAAAAGTTGACATGTAAGAAGGGTATGGGAGATACCTCGCTGCTTCATCTCCGGTTCATGGTTCATACGGTCACTGTAGAGCCATTTTTGGTGAGTAGATTGTGATATGGCAGGGCAATTTTCATTTACACCTTTTAGTTATTATAAATGGAGTTGAACACCTTTTCCCATGTTTATGGCCACTTATGCCAAACTCTTGTGAAGCATCTGCTTAGCTTTGTCTTTTATTATATTGAGTTATTTTTCCTTTTAGCTTTAATTGATTTATAGAAATGCCTTTTATTGAGAGTGAGAGGCTTGTCAAAGATGATTTGGGATTTTTTTTTACCTTTTTCTTTTAAGATTAATTTTTAGGGGCTGAGAGGTGGCACAGTGGTTAAGAACACTGGATGCTCTTCCAGGAGATGTAGGTTTGATTTCTAGAACCTGCATGGTGACTCACAGCTGCCTGTAACTCCAGTCTCAGGGGATCTGACCTCTTCTGGCCTCTGTGGGCACTAGGCACACATATGGTGCACAGACATGCGTGCTAGCAAAACACCCATACACATAAAAATAAAAACAAATAAAACTTAAAAAATATTTTCATTTCCTTTGTGTATGTGTGTGTGTGGGGGGGGGTCCCTTGGGACTGAAGTTATAGGCAGTTATGAGCTATTCAGTGTGGGTGATGGGCACCAAACCCTGGTGATCTGGAAGAGCCACATGCTTTCTTAACCATTGAGACATCTTTCCAGCTTCTTCATCTGGCTTTAAGGTGTGTGTGTGTGTGTGTGTGTGTGTGTGTGTGTGTGTGATTCAGAAGATTAGTATGGTATACCAAATTCCTAGTACACTCTTATTCTCTTTAGTTTGGACTCTTGAAGCTGTGTCTTGAAATCTTTAATCAGTTTGGGGAAATTTTCTGCCTTCTTCCTGTCAACTATAGTGTCTACCCATCTTCCATCTTCCCTCTAGTTGAAATTTCATCAGCTCTACACGAGGCTTTCTCACTGCATCTCATCTATCCCTTTGTCTCTCTTCTATGTCTTCTGATTCTTTTCTAAAAAAATTTCTTCATAAGCTGCCTTTTCTTCCTTAATATGCAGCTTAAAGCACACGTTGGATTATAATTTTTCATGATTACAGTATTTAGTCTTAAAATTTCTATCTTAAGGTTTGTAGTTCTTTGCCGAAAATTTCAATCTCTTCTTTCATATTATTGAACATAGGGAACATAGCAGTTTCAGAGTTCAAGTATGATGAAACTAATATCTAGAAACCCTGTGGGTCTGTTTTTATTGTTTTGTGTTTTCACAGGTTCTGTACATGTGGTCTGATTCCTCGTGTGTCTGGTCATTGTTGATTGTGGGCTGGATATTACATTGCAAATTGCTTGTAGGAATACTTTGAAGTTCCAGATATTATTGACTTCCAGAGGGAATTTATCTTTGCTTTTGGTAGGTGTTTGGGAGGTCTGAATAACTTAAGAACACCTGGGTTTAGTTTTAGAATCTGAAATGATTTGAAGAGAAGCCCAAGCATTCCAGCCAACCGGCATCCTTCTAAGATGCATTCCGAGATGATGTATGAGCCTTCATGGCCTGTTTCGGTCTCTGGGCTCTTATTTCTTTTCTCATTGAAAACTTGTCTCATGAAACTTCCAAGAGTATTTGTCAGCCCCAAAGTCACCCCTTCTCAGATTGTAAACATTCCCAGGAGAGAAGCAGCTTCCCTGGCTTCCATCGTCTGCCAATCCTGGAGCCGTTGTTTTATCCCACTGAGGTATCTCTCTGATGTTGACAAAGTATCAAAACAGAAGAAAATGTTCTTATTTATTTCTCAGCTTTTAGGTGCCATCAACCATCTCTGAATCAGAAGTCTCCCATCTTGGTTATCTTTGTTCAAACGTGCCTACCCTTCCCTTTCTGTCTGGTTTACTTGATGCAGCTACAAGTTTGCTTTAGGGTCTCTAAAGCAAATGACTTTCTGGGTCTCATTTTGTTTGTTTTGTTTTTGTTTCTGTTTTCTGTGTACTCCTTCACATTTGATTCTTCCTCTCACCGTGCATCTGGTATGCTGCCTTTTACTTCATTTTAAGATAAACAAATTCTTCCTTCTCTGTGTAGGTGTCCCCTGACCATCTTGCTCAACAGGATCTTTCTGTCTCTTGAACTTTTCTACCATTCTTTCTGTGGATGAACAATTCATGGCAAACAGCCAACCAGGTCTTTAAATCCATTCCTTAACATTTTATGTTAAAGGATGTCCTCTGTCCTCTGATGGGGTGAATGTTGGACAGCCAATGACAGCAAGACAACACTGTTGTTTTTTTTTCCTCTCAGAGTCTTTTCTGGTTAATTCCACCTCCTGTGTAAGGGTGGAACACAGAAGATTTGGTGGTAGAAAAGTAAAGCGATGAACTCGAAACAACTACTTAAGGGTATGAAGCACAGCAGTCACATGCACTTTGTCCTTTCCCTATCTTTCTGCTTCTTGTCTGAAACGAGGACATCATGGCCAGTAAATATCTTGTGGTGCTGAAAATAGAAGGCATGTAGCAAAGATGGTCGAGGAGAAAGATTGAAAGGGTTCTGGGCCATTGGGTTAAGGAGGGGACATACTAACTTTCACATTTCGTTTGCATGAAGAAACTCATGTGTTCAAGCCATTGTAGTCTGCTCTCTGTTTCTGGTGGCTGACACATTTTCTTTTATTTTTTTAAAGTAATTTTTATTTATCCTTCAATTATTTCACACATGTATACAATGCATCTTGGCCACATTGTGTTATTGCGATTTATTTGTTTTATATGTGTTGGTGGTTTGCCTGTAGGAAGATCTACGCACCACATGCATGCCTGGTGCCCTTGTCATCTAGAAAACAGTGTCAGAGTCCCCTATTCTGGGGTTTCAGATGGTTATGAGCTACCATGTTGGTTCAGGGAATTGAATCTAGGTCTCTGGGAGAGTAGACAGTGTTCTTAACTTCTGAGCCATCTCTAGAGCCCTGAAATTTTCCTTTCAAAAAATTTTAAACACACATCTTAATGGTACATGGTTTTTTATTACCATGGTTGTTGTGCTGGGTTGAAGATTTAGTCATTGTTTGCTTAGATTTATTTTCATTTATTTAAAATCCATGTCAAAAAATTTTTCCCAAAAGAGATGAGAGGTGGATAATAATGATTAAAAAATTCCACTAAGGATTTAGGTGTAGATTTTTAGAAAATATTTTCATAACACACTTTACAAAACGTAAGAGATTTCTTGAATAGGTTACTTTCTACCTGGTGTTTCAAAGCATATTATTATATCTATGAAGTAATAGTGATATGGGGTGTGTGTGTGTGTGTGTGTGTGTGTGTGTGAAAGAGAGAGAGGGAACACAGGCTAGAAAACCCAAAATAGAGATGACCATAAAATCTTTTTGACATTTTGGTTTTAAAATTTTGTCTTAATATTTGAAAAATTGATTAAAATAGCCAGGATGAAAAGAAGAGCCGGAGCGCTCAATTTGGCAGAGCTGGGCATGGCCTTTCTTGGTTGCTGAGATTTTTCTTTTGGACTACTCCTCCCCCTTGCCCAAGATTAAGTGAATGCCAAGCCACAGGTGACAAAAATGGAGGGGGAAGAGGCTGAAAATGTTGAAGAAATTATTGAGTAATTGTTTAAAGATAATTTCCTGAACTCAGACTCCGTAGTGCTCGTCATCTAACCCACTGTATTTTCTTTTCTTCTTAGCCTGCACTGGATTTCAGACTATGTTTAGGAATAAAGCTAACTATGTTATTGCATAGACATTAAACAAAGAAATTAATTAGGCTGAGGAGGCAATTATAGCAGAGAGAACTGTAAAGGGTGGCTTAGCACAGGTCATCCACGTGGAAAATGTTGGCAGAAAAAGGTATACTTCATTGGCAGCAATTACAGAATTAACAAGAAAATTAATATAGACCATAAAGGTTTTCTCATTTTAAAAATCTACCAGGCATGCCCAGCCTTTTGATAATGCAACATGGCATTGCTATTTAGAAAGTTCTACATAATCAAGTTACTACCCCAAAAAAGCTCATAATGTTTTAAGTAAGTTTATAATTTTATATTGGTGTCTTAGTTAGGGTTTTTATTGCTGTGAAGAGACACCGTGACCACAGCAACTCTTATAAAGAAAACATTTAAATGGAATGGTTCATTCACAGTTTCAGAGGGTCAGTCCATTATCATCGTGATGGGGAGCATGGAGGCATGCACGCAGAAGTGGTGCTGGAACTGAGAGTCCTGCATCAGAGGCAACAGGAAGTTGACTGACTGCCACATTGAGTGAAACTTGAGCGAAGAGACCTCAAAGCCAGCCCCGACAGTGACAAGGTTTCTCCAACAAGGTCACACCTCCTAATAGTGCCACTCTCTTTGGGGGCTATTTTCTTTCAAGTGACCATAGTTGGGCAACATTCACAGCTATCCTCAGCCATGATCTTGAATCAGTTTTCCTAGGTAACACCTTAAACTTTTTTTCTTCTCAAGGAAAGATTTCAAAATAACTTTCAGAGGAAAAAACACAACTACCAAGCTCAGCACTTCAAATACTGAAACCCAAGAAACTGTTTCCTGATGACTAGGGTTGCTAATTAACCATCTGTGAAGGAATATTTGGCCTTTGCGGAGTCTCAGGGCCTGATTTAAGGGGAGAGATCAATGTGCAGTCAGCCATCTTACCAGGTAGAGCCAGGGCTCAGCTTTCCATTGACAACTCTCAGCGCTAGCCTTTCCAACATCTCCTGGGAGCTCCCATTCTGAAATTAGACATCCAGCCCCAGGACTCAATCATCCTCAGATATCTTTGGGAGCAAGCAAACTTCTCTGAAGTCTGTGTTCCTGAATGCTATGGGACCAAAGAAGGTCAAGGAATATGGAGTCAGATACGACAAATGTGTCAAGTCAATAGACTCTTATTTATGTATGGGGAGTTGGGGAGATAGATTGTGTTTGTGTTCCTCAATATTCCCAAGATATCTAGCAGTCTGAAAATTATGACTCGTAGAAAAGTCCCAGGGAAGGTAGAGAACCTTGTTTTTATTTACATATCCCAGGTGATGATAGTGCATTTTTGTGGAAAGAGCTCAAAAGACACCAGTTACTTCTCCTGCATACTGGGGCTCAGGAAATGTCATTGTCTGTGATAAACAGCTGCTGAGGCACTGCAGTTTCTGTTCCTATGAATGCTGTCATATCATCACTTTAGAGTTCACAGATTCTGCCCTCTACTCTCCATGATAATGCCTCTTGGGTTCTACAGCCTAAGTTAGAATGCCTCCTGGGCAAACTGAGTCCTCATGGCCATCAGAAATGTTCTTTGAACACGATCTTACCATCAGGTCATGCCATGTTCTGAGTCAAATGTCTGTCTGAGCTTCAAGTTAGGGTTTGGTATCTGAATTCTCCCATTCATTCCTTTGTTTCTAAGTAGTTGTCTGCTGAGGGAATACTTAGAAATCAAGCAAAGTCCATCTCTCTTGATGTGATCTGGAACTCAAGGGTGCCTGCTCTGGGTGCTTGGTTTCCAGCTTGGAAATGCTGAGGTGCTGGGAACTATAAGGGTTGGGGTCTAGTGCATGGTGGTTCATCCACCAGAGTCTTGCCTTAGGGTTCCAGAGCAACTTTTACTATCATCTTATAGATAAGATAATTGTTTTAGTCCATTTTCTGTTGCTACAATGAAGTACCTGAGAGTAAGTACTAGAGGAAGAAGGAATGGAAAAAGAAGAAAAAGAAGAAGAAGGGAAGAGGAAGAGGAGGAGGAAGAAGAGAAAGAGGAGAAGAAGCCATTTATTTAGCTCAAAGTAAAGTATATTGGCCTAAAAGTTCAAAGTCAGGTAGTCCTATCTGTCTTACACTGTTAAGAGTTTTGCTTAGTTACAAGATGGAGAAGAGAATGAAGTGTGTACTCTGTGCAGACCTTAGATGATGTAGTCTGTACTCTGTGCAGACCGTAGATGTAGTCTGTACTCTGTCCAGGCCGTAGATGTAGTCTGTACTCTGTCCAGACCATAGATGATGTAGTTTGTACTCTGTGCAGACGGTAGATGTAGTCTGTACTCTGTCCAGGCCATAGATGATGTAGTCTGTACTCTGTCCAGACCGTAGTACATCAGACATGAGACAGGTCCGGCATCTACATCAGACATGAGTGTCCAGGCCATAGATGTAGTCTGTACTCTGTCCAGGCCGTAGATGTAGTCTGTACTCTGTCCAGGCCGTAGATGTAGTCTGTATTCTATCCAGACCATAGATGTAGTTTGACAACTTGGGGAGAACCAAATGGATAAGTTTGAAAGTAGAGGACCAATTAAAAAAGTTCCCTCAGTGATGCAGAGAAGAGACAGTGGGGGTCTTAGATTAGAATGGCAGAGTTTATTAAGTTAAATGTGACCTGAAAGTGTCCCACACCTTAGTTTCTGCATAACAAACTGCAATCTAGCCTTGTATGTAAACAAAGTAAAACCTAACTTAGAATCTTAAAAAACACACACACACACACCACCACCACCACCAACAACAACAACCAAACAACAACAACAACAACAAACCCACATAATTGTCTCAGCCAATCACAGAAGCTGACTGATCAGACCATGTTCAAATGAGGAAAAGGCTTAGCTGTAAGCAGGGAAGCCATGTCTGTCTTCATCTTGACTATAAAATGAGGAAAAGGCTTAGCTGTAAGCAGGGAAGCCATGTCTGTCTTCATCCTGACTATGAAGTTGCATGCTCACATTGCAGAGCAGAGGCTCTCTGGATTTCACTTAATCAACTCTGTTGTCTAAAGGTTTCCTTTTAATAAGCAAAATGATGAACTGGACACAGGATAGGGAAGAAATTAGTCCAGGATGTTGCTAATGGTCCTGATCTGAGCAATTCCAAGGATGTGCTTGTCATCAGCAGAGAGGGGTAGCCTCAAGTCTCAGGCTTAGTTGGGAAAAATCAGGGTCCAGTTTAGAAGCCATTAAATGTGAGATCTCAAGTATAGATATGCTAGCTTACTTTTTACATTGCTGTAACCAAATACCCGAGAAATGTATCAAGAACAGAGATTAGTGTTGGCACATGGTTCTGGAGTCCAAGAGCATGTGTCATATTGCGCCATCTCAACTGGTACCCATGACAGGAGGACACAGCACAAGAATTTGGGTTCACATAACAACTGAGTGCTGCAAGAGCTCATTTCTGAGAGAAAGATATCAATGTAGTTAGTTCCTAACTTCCAACATCAATAGAAACCAAATTTCAATGAGTTTCTGAGGGATCAAACCACACTTGTACCATAGCAACATCCAAAAGAAGGTATCAGGCAGGCAGTTGGGTAGGCAAATTTGGGAAGGGGGGGCAGAGTTTAGAGCTTGAGAACTTCTTAAGACTCAAGAGCCACAGTCTGGAAATACTAATGAAGTCTGTGTGAACCTCTCAATCCCGGGAATGAATACAGATAGAAAGGAGAAGGATGCAGCTTGGATGTCTCTGCTTAAGAGTGGGGAGAAGGAACAGAACCAGCAATGACTCCAAGAGAGAAGGGACAGTGAGGAAGGAGGAAGCCAGGGGTGACTGGCACTCCAGGAGCTGGAATTGCACCAGTGTCTCCAAAGCTTCCCACCCTATTGTCCACATTTATTTCTAGATCTCCTCACGATGACTTGTTTTCAAATTTGTCATCTCCCTCTGTTAGACCATGGACTCAGTAGTACCCCCAGGTCTAATATAGACTTTGGTGTGTTTGTGGAATAAATTCAAAGGAGTTTTTAATCTGTGGTTGTTGTTGTGGTTTTTGTTTGTTGTCTTGGGTAAAGGGTAGCCTGGCATTTTCATTATTTCATCAAAATGCCCTGAGACTGAATATAAATAACTCCAGTGTCTTGGGTTCATGGCAAGTGAAGGGGCAGGTGTCGCTGGGAGACGGTAAAGAAGAGGTACACACGCAGTCTCGGTCTGTGCACTGGCAGAAAACAGAACGCCACCAGCAATCAAACCATGAAGTGTAGACTCACCACCAGGCAATCACGGTGTTACTGTTGTCTCAGACACTCATGCCCCTTCAGAAGGAATAGTGGAGATGTCCCCAGGTGCTCAGTGCCGCTCAGAAACTGCACGAGAGAGTGCCCTTGGGGATCATCCTCCATGTTGGCATCTTTCTGAAAACCACTTTGTGCTCATCTAGAAAAGCCGCGTAGTTATTTTATTATTGATCAAACAAGACTCTACAGAGACCCAGCCCGAGATGAGAAAAATCTTAAAAGGCTTCCTTGGCTTATTCAAGTCAGACCAACCAAGCCTGTGTTCATTTCAGGGCTAGAGGCCTGACGAGGTGAGAACAAGCTGACAGACTACAGCTGATCATGCCGTGTTGGAAATTCCACGTGGCTACACCCTGATCCATAATCCTTTCATCACCAGGATCAGAGCAAGACACCGGTACACCTCTTCCCGGACCATGCTTCCTCTATGGACAGACCCCTGCTGGCTGGTTCTGGGTTCCTGCAGCCCTTCACTGTCTTGAACAGCATGGGGCTCTCTGCTTCCTGTATTCACTGCTGACAGCTCACAACTTGTCTGTGTCTGTTCGCAGAAAGTGTGGGCTTCTTTAAAAGAAGATTTCCCCAGAAAAGAGAAGGCGAAGATAATTGAGGGTGGGGCGTTTGCCTTGCAAGTATGAGATTCTTCTGCGACCTGTGAAAAACAAATGAAGAAGTGGTAGTGAGGCCTTGTAATCTCAGTGCTGGGAAAGTGGAGATAAACAGAGTCCTGGGGGTCACTGGGCAGCCATCCGGCCCTACTTGACAAGCTCCAGACCAATGAGAGATCCGGTCTCAAAAAGAAAAAGAAAAAAGAGGTGGGTGGTATCTGAGGACTGACATTTGAAATTGTCTTTGGCTGTTCTTCCTCTTCCCCTTTCTCTCTCTGTATCTCTCTAGCTCTTTCTCTGCCCCCTCCCTCTTTCCCTTTACTTTCCCCATTCCCTTTATCTCAATAAAACCCACACTTAAGCTTAAAACAAAGAAATTGTTCTCTGGTATACACACACACACACAGGTACTGCCCCACATGTGTGTACTTGCACACTCATGGCCATACACACATGTATTCACATACACCCATGGAGAGATACATATATCTTTTTTTAAAAAAGAAAAGAATGGAAATTGTTTTACTTCTTTGAATCCATATAGATAGGTGTTTTAGATTATGTACGTGCTCATAGAACATACACAAGGTCCCATGCTTTAAACAAACAAAAGTCAGATCAGGTCCAGAAAGAGGTGAGATTAAAATTCAGTACTTTATGGTAAATAACTAACAGAGATGAGGGGACAGTGGGGCATAAGGTGATGGATAACAGTGGTTGGAAGGGGAACTTTTCTCCCCACTCCCATCCCCTCCTCCCAGCCTGGGAAAAAGAATGGCACCTTATTTAAGAACTTACTTAATCAAGTCCTTATAAATGGTGATCTCAAAGCATCAGCTGGGTCCTTATGTAGCTAAAGGAACAGCTATTAAGGGGTGGGAGGCTCAGTAATAGGCCCATTTTTTATTCTCGGTGGCCCCAAAGGGTGCAATTTGAATGGAGTTTGGGGACTGGGAGGGGAAGAATTAAACTGGCATAATGTGTAGAATATTAGCCCCATTGTGGGCGAGATGGCCTTGCAAATTAAGGAATGTATAAGTGATGATTCCATTCCTCCTTACGCTCTAAGAATTAATAATGTTCATTCTTGGGAGGTGTGTGTGTGGTGTGTGTGTGTGTGTGTGTGTGTGTGTAAGAGAGAGATCCATGAGGCTCTTTGTGTTTTATTAAAAGTTGTTTCTAGATCTCTAGTATTTACAATAGCCACATGCCATATATAACCATTAAGATTTAATTTCATTTAAATGAACAATTAAGAATTCAGCTTCTCAGTCACACTAGTGGCTACTGTATAGAACAACACCAATCTGGAGGACTTCCATCATTATAGAATATCATGTAGGGTAACATGCCAGGACTGTCAGAAGAGGAAACACCAACTTGCACCTGTAGGAGCCTCCAGAGGGAGCCAAATTTGGAGTGCCACACCACACTGGTTTGTTCTGGGCAAGACTGTGCATTTGTTAGGCAACTAGTTAGATCCTAGCGGGCTTGAAGATCTTTGAGGATGGACCCCTCGCTCATAATCAGCTTCAGGCTCCATCTACTGTGCCTGGTAACACACTGATTTTTAAAGGAGGGAGAGTGTCATAGTTGCTCTACCTTAGACTTAATAGCATGGCCAAGGGAGGAAAATGGAGGATCATTTACATCCTCTAAGAAAAGCATGGCTACTTTTATTCTTTTTCCTCCTTTCTCTAGTTCTATTAAATCTACTTTATTACATGGTTTTTGATGTGAAGAATGGGATCTGAGTAGTATCTCTGGCCCTGAATAGAAATATGACTTCCTGAACTGCCCAGAAGGTTGTAAGATCACACACACACACACACACACACACACACACACAAACAAACACACACCCCAAAATTCAAAGACATACTTTTGTTCTCTCCCTTGAGAATTAATCCAAACTAGCCTGTCAATATGAATAGAAACATTTTACCTAGGAAAAATGTCTTTTCCAGAGACACTAGAAAACAGTACAAGGTTGCCTAGAGATGTGGGCTGACACACGGTCTCTCTGGTCATTATCATCCTCACTCGGTGGGAGAGTTCTCTTCCACCGTGTTCCCTTCTTTCTATTGTCCATCCCATCCTTTAAGGGTTCTCTACTCTGTAATAGGCTCTGTCTTCTATGTTATGCTCTATGTGTCTTACCTGAATACATTCAACAAACAACCCAAAGACTAGGGAGCCCAGGGGAGGCCAGAGCAAGAACATGGTGATGCATAGATTGATTGAAAAATGAATTAGTATATATGATCAGTGGAGTAATGTGTCTGTAAGGACAGGAATATGAGGAATGGGTGTTAAGGTGCAAGGACTGGAGAGGTGACTCTGTGTTTAAGAGTAGTTGCTTTTCTTGCGGAGGACCCAGTTTGGTTCCCCAGAACACACAAGGTAACACAATTATCTTCAATTCCAACTACAGGGGATCCAACACCTTCTTCTGGCCTCCATTGGTAAAGAATGCATTTGGTGTACTTACATACAGGCAAAACATAAAACAAAAGTAAATCTTATAAAAAAAAATGTAGGTAGAAAGCTCACAGCACCAAGTATGGAGAGCTGGCATCGGGTGGAGGTCTCAAACATGGAATGGAGGAGATGGAGGCACTGTGAATCCGGGGAGTCTGCACATCCTCCAGGGTGACCCACATCTCTTCCTTCTAGATGATATTTATAAGAGAAACATTGAGGGAAGTGTCAGCAGATGGTGACAGAATAGCCTTTTCTTCATACTCAAATAGCTTAGATGGTGACCCGTACTTCACTCTGCTTCCTGAAGATTTTGAGAGATCCATATGAGAGCTGTCACCTGTACAGTGTTTATATGAGTTCCCATGGCTGCTGTAACAGAGGATTAGCTTAAAGCGACAGAAACATGCTCTCCCATAATGTTGAATGGCATAAGTTTTTAATCAAAGCATTGTCTAGGCCCTGCTCCTTCAGAAGACTATGGAAGGAATCAATCTGTCTTGCCTATTCTAGCTTCTGTTGATGACTTGGAAATTCTTGATAGTCCCTAGATGCATTGCTTCAACCTCGGCTTCTGTATTCACATGACCCTTCATCTCTCTGTCTCCCTGTTTCAAAATTTCCCTCCTCTTAGAAGGACATTGGAAGATGATAAGATTACAGTCATATTGGATTTAGGGCCCATTCTAATCTAGTATGGCCTCATGTTAGCTTGATTACATCTGCAAAGACCCTATTTCAGATAAGGCTACATGTATATGTTCTAATCGGATGTGAGGATTTGTGTGTGTGTGTGTGTGTGTGTGTGTGTGTGTGTG
>LOEQ01002842.1:97152-114461 GCA_001685075.1 Bramus lutescens | reverse complement strand
CACACACACACACACACACACACACACACACACACACACACTCATATACACTGTCTCTCATAGGTATGAGCACCGTTGTGGATCAGAGCATATTTCTCCTGCCTTCAGGAAGCCAACCTCTGACGCACTAAAATTGACTAGTTCCTTCCTTCATTTCTCACCATCTTCTATCCTCCTCACCTCTGCCCTTAGTTTTATTGGTATATAATTTACATGCCATAAACTCCTTCTGTTAAGTACACGATTCAGCAGTTCTCAGTTTATAAAATTATGCAGCCACAACCATAAGCCCATTTTAAAATATTTTTATCACTCAAAAGAAAACATATCCGTTAGCTCTTTTACCCTATCCCATACCCTAGCTTTACTGCCAGCCCAAGGTGACTACTAGTCTACCTTAAGTATTTTCCTTGTGAACATTTTGCATAAATGAATTCATGCCCTGTATTATCTCCAGTGACTCACTTCTTCAGGATCATGTTTCCAAGGCTTATCCACACTGTAGCATGCATTGCTGCTTCATCTATTTTATTGATGAATCATAATCCTTTGCATGGACGGAGATACCACGTTTTGTTTATCTATTCATCAGATGATGGATATTCGGGTTGCTTCTACTTATATCTTCTATGACTAATGTTGCTATGAACATCGGTATGCACATTTTTATGTGGCCATACAATTTCATTTCTCTTGAATAGATATCTAGGAATAGAAATGATGAGTTGAAACTGTGTTTGATATCAAGGGATGCTGCCAAACTGTTATTCAAAAATGTTTGTACCCCTTTCTTGGTCCTTGTTTGTTTTGATACTGCAGAGAATAACAAGATAAGTCCCTGTTTAAGATGGCTTCGTAAGGAGATGGGGGGATAATACTATCATAAAGTCATTTTTGGTTCCAGAACACTGAACACTATCACTCAATGATTGATTTCCGATCCAGAAATATATACAGAAATGAACAGAAAGGTCTGAATATTTGTAGTATATTACATGCAATCCCTTGAGACTCCAAAGCAGCCATGACATTGGCCAGTGGGCTCTGGGTTCTCTGGATGATATATCTTGGCATCATGGCTTGATAGATGTGTTCTTGGCACTTCTGTTGTCTGTATCACCCAAGCGCCACCTCAGCCATGTAGAGTAGTGGTTCTCAACCTTTCTAATGCTGTGACCCCTTAATACAGTTGCTTATATTGTGGTGACCCAACCATAAAAATATTTTCGTTACTACTTCATGACTGTAATTTTGCTACCGTTATGAATTGTAATATAAATATAAGTATCTGTGTTTTCCAGTAGTCTTAGGAATCCCTGTGAAAGGGTCATTTGACTCCCAAAAGGGTCAAATCCCACAGTTAAGAACTGCTAGTGTAGAGCATAAGAGCTTTGAAACATGACCATGGGTCCTACTGAGGGAGACTGAAGGGTTCTATGACACTTGTGTGACTCTTCTGTGTCTAGTTGAGATCTCTTTGCAGGCATTTCTCTTTCTGCTGACTTCTGTCATACCTAGCCAGCACTCGTGTGGCTCAAATTCCTGAGACAGATAGACTCTAGAGGGAACAGATTCAAAACCCAGAGTTTCTGGCACAAGAAAGCCCCAGTTACTCTGTCCTGCTGCCTGGGGCCTAGAGTTGTGCTTGTCAGAATCGGAGGCTGTGAAATGTCAGGGGACTCACTGGTACAGACCGGGGACCTTTGCCTAGTTGGCTTGAGCAATAACAAGAGAACCATTTCTTGTTAGAACTCCCCTGACCACTGTTAGGACAATCTTCAGATGGATCAGGACTCTTTTAGTTGCCAGGATTGCTTGTTAGCCATGTGTAGAACAGCTAAACTTGAGGGTAGAATCTGTCCAGTCCTTTGGCATTTGTTATATCAAGCCACTTACTCACATGTACTGAATATTCTTGGATTGGGAGGCTTCATCCAGAACTTGGGGCATTAAAAGCATCTCATGAAGATGTATCTAACTTCATTTTAGTATATTCCTAAAGCACTTTAAGAATCTGAGCCCCATGCTGGGCTCTTACCACTCTATTGAAACTGGCCATGCCCTTCTGTCTGTTCAAGACAATCTGGGCTGTACTAGGCAGGTCTGGCTTTCCTGACAGTTGTCTTCCTGGTGCCCATGCATCAGGAAGCAGGCTCTCCATGACTGTGCAGACGGAGTGAATAAGTGGATAGAAGAGGAACTGCCTGCATGCCTCTAATATGATATCTTTAATGAGGGATCGTGTGACTCTGCCGTAAAAGCCTTAGCCAAGGAAGGCTTTGCTGTAGGCAGATGTGCTTTCAATAGCTGGCTCTCCTGATCCCAGCTGCTGCCATAGAGATGGAGAGACTGAACATGCTCACTTTTACTCCTGTTCAAGCCACATGCCCTCTGGAGACATAGAGTGGAGATTGCTGTAAAAAACTGCAAGGCCTCTTGTCCCTTCCAATTTATCCACCTATGTGTGAGATGTCTTCTGTTTGCTCAGGCTTGAACTAGACTCAGTTTTTCTCATAACCCAACTGTAAGTGTTACAGCTCTGGAGGGAAAGGTACCCTGACTGTCGGAAGTCAGGCTATACCTGCAGCTGTGAAGGGGAGGTATCCCACATATCTATAGCCGTGGGGAGAAAGGTATCCTGACTGTTGGGAAGGCTGGATTCTGGTGGGGAATGGTCTCCCTGCAGGATGTGACCTTCCTGCTCCTCTTCAAGAGAGAGCTGTTACATCTGAGCTCTGCTCCACTGCCCAAGGGAGTTTCCCAGCAGAGATTTCTGCTCTGCCTTGGTCAAAGAAGAAGTCTTCACCCAAAACTCTTTCAAGGGATTTATTTGGGAGGGAGGGATCCAGGAGAGGGGCTGCCTTTGCCAGAGGGGAAAACCCGGCAGCCCTCAACGGAACAGGCACAGGGCTTATATAGGGCTTCATAGGGGGAGGAGTTTTTCCAGGAGAAGATTTTCAGGGTGGAGATTGGTCAGATTTCAATCCCCTGAGCTTGATAAACTCAGCAATTGGCTAGATTTCATACTTAGGGAATGGTTGGTTTCCTGCTCAGGTGTTGGTTGGTTTTGTGTTCAGTTGGTCAGGGACTGAGTGTGTTTCTTTCACCTACTCTGGTTTGGCCAGGGTGTGTTTTTTTTCACTGGCTCTGGTTTCAGGGTCAGGGTGGGTCCTTCTGGCTGACCCTTTTACCATACACTGATTGCATCAGGTATTTGGTAAACTGACTTGAAATGGCATAGTGTAAACAGTCCTTGGTTGTCAGTTTTATGTCTCTCTAGTTTCCTTTTATTGGTATCCGACCTCTGACCTCTGACCTCTAGTCTGTTCTTTCTCCTTTCTTGCTTGCTTCTGTTCTCAGTCTGGCCTCTTTTGTCCCTGAACACAGACAATTGACTTCTCTGCTGCTCTAATCACTTCTGCTTCAACCCATAGCATCCACCTCTAAAGAAGCCATCAGAAATGGTCTCTGAGGGGAATGGCCTATGTAATTAATGGTATGGAGTTTCCCTTTGAATCGGGTGACATTAAAACTTTAGGGATGGATAAGACAGAAAAAAACCAACTGAATATGTTTCCTTTTCATCTCCATAAGAGTCTGGAATTTCTTTCCCTTCCAGCCCCCGATCTCTTCTCTACCTAGAAAATAAAACATGCCGTATTTGATGATGGGGGTCAGGGAAGGAGTACATGAAGCTGAGAAGTGGATGTGTTAGGGGAACCCAGAGGAGTTGAAGAGGAAAAATTGGAGTGGATATGATCACATTTCATTGTCTTTGTGTATAAAATTCTCAAAGAATGAATTATTGAAAAAGAAAAAGGAAGAGGTGAAGAAGTTGGGAGGGGGATATGTTGGGAGGTCCTGGGGGAGTTGAAAGTGGTGGGGGGAGTAAGTAGCATCTAAATACATCATACACATGTATGACATCCTCAAAGGATAAATCACACACAGACGCGCAGACACATAGACACACAAAGACATAAACAGACACACACACACACACACACACACAGAGCCCAGCAAAAATTCTAGGAATGGAGTAAATAAATGCTCCATTAACATTTGTTGAGTGAATAAATGAATAGGAATACATACAAATAAATAAAAGAAACCCTTGAGGTTGTATTTGATTTCAGGCACTCAAGGGGAAAAACAAGCAAAGCCCAGAGAGATTCTCTCTCTCTCTCTCTCTCTCTCTCTCAGAGAGAGAAAGAGCTCCACCTACCTCACTCTTGCTCTTTACTTACTAAAGAACTCCACATTCCATTTCTCAGCCAAGGCTGAAGGTGACACTGAAGCCCAACCTTTGCCTTCAGGGACCTTGGCAACCGGATCTGCCTGTGAGACTCAAAGACAAGCACTTAGTTGTTTAGTTAGGAAGCATGGTGCAATAGCAGAGCTTCCAGGGAGACAACTAAAGCGAGAAAGCAGAGGGTCAGGTGCAGAGCGAGGGGGTCTCTGTGAAAATTGACGTCCAGAAGTTAAAGCAATGTAGCTCACTCTTTGGTGCCATGAAAAGGGACGAGGTGGCCAGATCAGAGAGCAGCATGGATGCAGGTGGGAACTCTCCTCTTTGAGCTGCCAAGAAGAACAGGGGAGAAGCAAGATGCAGCCAAAGTCAGATGTGAAAGGCAAATGGTGTGTGGGCCAGGTTTGCCCAATCAGCTGTTTGCATCTTATTTGAGCACTGCTGGGATGGGAAATGATGACTATGATTTCAGGGCAATTAAATCCAACTGTCACTCCCCCTCTTTCTCCTTCCCAGATGCTGCTTCCAGGACCAATCTTGAGGTTCCACTCTGAATCTTAAGGGGTGGGGTTGTGATGCTAGCAGAAGCTCGCGAGGGGGCTGTTTCAGAAGCTCCCTGGGGAGTGGTTTCAGTAACTGAGAGTCCGTGCCCATTTCCACTCACTCGCTTGTCTACTGCCAAACCATCTATTGGTATTTATTTATTCCTTGCCTATTTGACAGGACTGCATACATACACAGTTGCTCACATACACAATTAATCAGGCAGACTATTTCTGATTCATGGTTTAACCTTGCCCTGCACTTAAAAGGTCTGGGTCCCAGAGCCCCATGGCTGTCTTTCATGGTTTCCTAGCAACCAAATGAGACAGGGAAATGTGCACAGTTGCATCACCACAAGATGTTAGGTCAATTAATATTCATTAACAGTGCCTGTGTTTGGCTGCTGGGAGATGTTATAGAGGAGGAAAAAAAAAACCAACCTGTGTTGTTGGAGTGGGGGATGGAAGGAAATAAGGGATTGCCTGACTGTGTGTATCATGTTCTGAAGATACTATAGTGGTGTGTCTGCACATACTCATGCAAATTAAAAAAAATCATTGTCTTATGTACAATTATCTTTCCATGGTTATTATATGAGAACATATTTCAGGAACAATGAGATTATTCTACTCCCAAATATTTATCCCGTCCATTCAAGACACCTAAAATCAACTCACTAGTAATTATTTTATTCATTCTATATTCTTGAGGCTCTTTTATGTGCTTAATGTGGGAAACTTGGATGCTGGAAAGATAAATAGAAGGTGCATAAGGAATAAAAAAAAACCCAAAGTTCCTGAGTACTCATTACCTAAAGACAAAAACTGCTAAATTTTGGGTATGTGTTCTCCTCTAGAGATAATATGCACACAGCCACACACAGTCTCAGGAAGATAATATCGTTTTCTACACGGCGCTTCGCAGGTTACACTTCACAATTTGCCACTGTTACCATGCACATTTTCTCATGTCTATAGTATCGTTTTTATTAGATGTGTAATTTCAGTGACGATGTTTCCCATGGTTCATTTAATCAAAGTAGCTTTTATTCATGCATTTAAGTTGTTTACATTCTTTTCTATTATTAATAAGACTGTAGTGAATGTCTTTGACACCTGGTCCAATTATTTCCTTAGAACTAATTCCTAGAAATGGAAATACACATTTAAAGATCTTTTGTACATTCCTGTTTCCTTTAAGAACAAAAAAAAAAGGTTTTAATTTTTGCCAACAGCTGAAATAAAAGTGTGAAGGCACTTTATAATCCTTTAAAATGACCTGGGGAAAATCATGATATTCCCAATATTTAATCAAAACTTCTTTTTATGATACACATACTAGAACCCTAAAAAGTTAAAGGTGAAGACATGGGAGAGACTCGAGGCTGCAGGAGACAGGCTTTGTGGAGGCTAGGCAAAGTGCTTTCAGGCAAATTGTCATTCATAACTCCAAAATGCAGCCTGCAACTAATCCCACAGGGGCTCCTTGCAGTGAGGAAATGATCCATACAGGCCTTCAGCTTCTTTCCTCATTTTGTGTTCTGGACAGAATCTCTCCAGGCAAATAAAACTGGGGAGGCAAGTCATATACACCTGTTTTGTAGGTCTGGCTAAGACCAGAAGGCAGCTGCTATCCTGAGGCACCCTGTATTGTTCCAGTTTGGACCAGTTACATGTTTACTCCTGGGTGACAGAAGGTTCTTTCTGCTTTCAAGCAAGCTAGAAAGGAGCAGGAGACATTTTGCTCTTGCGCTGGTTAATTTTTGTCATCTTAGCACACACCTGTAGATTTCCATGGGAAGCAAGAACCTCATTTAAAGAACTGTCTCCATCAGATTGGCTGTGGGCATGTCTTTGAGGGATTTTCACGCTCATTGATGTGGGTGGGCCCAGCCCACAGTGGGCAGTGCCACCGTTTGGCAGGTGGTCCTGCATGGTATAAGAAAGCAAGTTGAGCAAGCCATGCATAGCAATCCAGTAAGCAGGATGCCTCCATGGCCATTGCTCCAGATCTTGCCTCTGGCTTCCCACTTAGCTTCTGATGATGATGGACTGTACAACTCTTTCTTCTCCAAGTTGCTTTTGGCGGTGATGGTTTATCACAGTGATAGAGGGCAAACCAGAACAGTCCTCCTTTCCTGGTTTCTGTTTAGAAAACTAGTCCTGGTCCAGGATGATCAAGTTCAAATTAAACTTCTGAATCAATGGAATCAACAACCATTGGCAACCACTGGGCCAGACTAGGAAAAGAACTTGCTCTGGGAAAAAATGAGTAGACTTTGGTAAGCTCTCATGGTTTGGGATAAGGATGAGCAGCCAGTGTAGGCAATGGTCCTCAAACTATTGTCAATGGACCAGCAGCTGAATTACCCGGGAGCATCTTGGACCCTTCACGCTTACTTAATTGGTATCTCCAGAGGCTAGGCCAGGAATAGGGGAGGCCAGGAATGGGTATTCCAAGAAGTTGACACGCTGATGTAGAATGTGGGGACCATGACTTTGTCTGTCATCCTCCATGACACGGGGTAAGTCTTTTCTCTCTCAAATCTGCCAAGACAAGTAGGTGGAATACTTTTTGATACAACTGTTTCTCCATTGGGATATCAAATCATCTAAGTAAAGTGGTATGTGTGTGTGTGTGCAGTGTGGCCTGATTTTTCATTTCCCTTCTTCTGCATCTTACCTGGATGATAACTATAAAACTCATTGGAAACAAAAGCCCTGAATAAAAACCAGCCAATGATGTTTATTGGGAAGTCCACTGGGGAATGGATCTTGAAGCTCCCTGAGGAGCTACATGGCAGCCCCCAGCAGATGACAGATTTCCCAGATGAACTGAAGCTAGTTCCTCACAGTCAGAAGCACAAAGGAATTGCGACTTTGGATTGGAGCTGGTATGAATTTGTGACTTTCTGTCTGATTAGAAAATGCTCATTCTAATTTGAACTGTTTCTTTTCTCTTAAAATTAATTGGCTGAGTCAGGCAATGGTGGTGCCCAGCACTCAGGAGGCAGAGGCAGGTGGATCTCTGTGAGTTCAAGGCCAGCCTGGACTGCAGAGTGAGTTCCAGGACAGTCAAAGATACACAAAGAAACCCTGTCTCAAAACAAAAAATTAAAATTTTGGTTGAGCTTATGGTTCAATAAAACTTCACTCCTCTAGGTTTTAAGGACTATTAAGGATTTATCAAATTACTGTGTACATTTTGTTTGTGGATATCAGTGCACCTGGATTTGAATCCAGGCTTTCACATTAGTATCTGGTCACTCTGGACAAGTCACTTAATCTCTCTCTCTCACTCTAAAGCCCATGAATGGAGACATATGGCCGTTGCCATGTACTGCTGCTGAAACACTTCTGTGTGCTAGTGTGTGCCAAGTGCTGAGCATGCAGCTTGGCATGTGTTAGTCCTGATCACTATTCCCGTCTTTGCTGCTCAGACCGAGACTCACATGGCTCCTGTGCAACTCAGCCTTGCCGGGAAGAGGGCTCAAATCTCCTTTCTGTGCCATTTCTGCAGCCGGATCCAGCTGCATTGGGAGCTAACTACCTCTGATTTGTTTACAAGGTAACTGCTTTCCCTCTTTTCATCTCCCTCTCCCTTCTCTCCAATTTCCATTTCTTTTGTGAAATGGTTAAAGTGCTTGACATAATTAGCTGTTAATTGTTAGCAGCTGTACCCATTATCAGTTTAATGCCTAATTAATTGTAACAATTAATGCTGCCTGTCCTGTCTTAGGAACTGTTGATGAGGGAAGGCTGGTGTCATTGAAGTTATATCTTAATTAATTTCCCTCCAAATTTCAGCATATAAGTAAGATCCTGAATCAGGGCTGTTTTCCTCAGATAAGCACTAGGTGAGCAGAGGGACTCAGCGCAAGGTGCCTGGCCTGGGTCTGTCCTGTGTAGGCTGAGCATCTCATGAAGTCAGCCTCCACCATCAGGAAGCAGTCACCCAGCAGCTCCTGGCCATCCTGCTACGTGGTAGGGCCTGCCACAGATGCTCTTTTCTCTGTTTTTTTTTTCCTGAACTTCCTGGTGTTGCAAAAATCATAAGACAAAACACAGCTAGAGCCCAACAATATTCAGGCCTGCACTGGAGCCAGGAATCCGTGGTGGATGATGTATTTGGCACCTGCTCTGGCCTGAGTATCTATGAAGGAAGACCATATGGGGCGGAACTGTATCTTCACTGTCAAAAGGATGGCTAACCAACTACTAGAGGTAAAACTGAATAGGATAAGTTTATCTCCTATTTTCTAGCATCTCTTGTGAGCCAGCCAGGCTTGGTGCTCCATGCTGCATACACTTGGTTTCTGATTCTCACAGTAACTTTGACAGCAAGGTATTGTTTGCTTCTTTCTTCATTTCCCAGATGAGGAAACCAGTACTCATTGAGGTTAAGTAACTGCCAAATGATGAGGACTATAGCTCATATCTGACTGACTCTGGTTCTGTATTAGGCTGGTCACTGTCCACAGGACCTCGTCCTTCATCTGAAAGGCCAGGCGAGTCATACTGCTGTGTTCTGAGGTGTGATCTTACCACGTGGTTCTCAAGTGTGTAGGAGGAAGGGAAAAATTTCCCTTTATACTGAGAAGGTTTGCTGGAAAGAACTGACAAAGGATTGATTAATGGTCTAAAATGATACTCAGATTGATTAATGTGCAAAGGGCAACCACAAATGTGATGACCCCTCAGGCCAGCAAGGTTCAAGAAACTTCTCACAAGGGATGAGGACTCGGGTATGTAAGATGATAAATGACTTTAGGAACACTAAGTGGAGAACACGCAGGGGCCTAGGAGAAAGTCTGTTGTGTCACAGAATAGACAATAAGTTGAAATGGTTCTCTGAGGTATACTGAAAGGGACCAGAACAGAAGATCCTTAAGAGTGGCCAAGTCTGTGCAAGTGTGTGGGCTCTTTAGTCTTTCTTCCTGTGACAAGTGTTAATGAATCCTCATGCAAAGGCTAGAAGGTAAAGGCTCTCTTTTTTTGGCAGAAGCAGATTTCAGGTAGATAAGGAGGGGAACAGCCTCCAGTGGATGTGCTCTCTACCTGTCTTTAACTAAATTATTAACTTGCTAGGGCACCACATTTTGGGGTGACAGTCCCTGGATTCCTTCAGAGGACTGACTTTCTTGTAAAGCATTAGAACATGGCTATGCTCCTTTGGAAATCCTGCTGCCAACCAGCATAGTAAGAGGCTAAACCTGGTTCAGGAAATGAGGTGGATTTGGCTGTGCTATAGGAAGGCACAGGCTGAGGAAAACAAGTGGGGCCTGGTCTGATGACACATGCCTGAAGTCCCAGATCCTTGGGAGGACTAAAACAAAGGGCTTGGAAGTCCAAGCCTGCATAAGCTACTGAACAAGTTCAAGGCTATCATGGTCAACTCATAAATAACTTGACTCAAAATGATTTTTCTTAATTAAAACTTTATTGGAGGAAAAAAAACCTCCCAAATAAAAAAATACATACCAAAATTAAACAGTCAATACATATACATCCCAGTGAACTTCTCTACAGCTAGCAGAGCTATTCTGAAGCTGTGGAACTTTACACACCAAAATTAACCAGACTCAGAGTCCATACATACACATCCCAGTGAACTTCTGTATCGCTAGCAGAGTGTTCTGAAGCTGTGGAGCTTCACATTAGATTGTTTTTAGCATCCTTCACTGAGATGCCTTTAGGAAAGTAAACAATTTTGACTTTAAAGGTTTTGTTGAAGTTTCTGCTCCTAGCCCAGTTCTGGAGTGAGGGGTTCCTTTCTCTTCTGACATCTTCTCAATTTCTCTTGCATGTATATCCTGCCTCAACTTTATATGGAAAGTAAGCACTTCTCATATGTGGTTAAGGATCTTGAGATGTAGAGATTATCCTAGATTATTGGGTTGAGACTCAAAATGCAGTCACATTTCGTAAAACAGAGACAGAAGATATAATAACAGAAAAGGAGCATGATCACCCGGCAAAAGTGTGCTAAGGAGCTTCCAGAAGCCGGGTCAGGGAAGGAAATGTTCTCCCCTAGTCTCTGGAGGGAACAGGCTTCTGTCAACACTTATTTAATCCATGATACTGATTTGAGTCTTCTGGCCTCCAGCACTCTAAGAGAATAACTCTCTCTCTTTGAAGCCATGAAGTTTGTGACAATTTGCTGGAAGAGCCACAGAGAATTAGTGCAACAAACTTAACTTTTCCCTGTTATAATTTATTTGCATCACCCAAAAGAAAACATAAATGAAAGAATTAGTCATGAGTGCCGGAGATTTCTTTGGGTAAACATGTAACTCGTTGTGTAAATATACTGACTTGGAATGTGAATTTAGAATTAAGTCTGAATACATATTGAAGACAATCCCAGTTTATCGTAAACTATACATACTTCCATGCAGTACACATGTGTGTGTGTGTGTGTGTGTGTGTGTGTGTGTGTGTTTTAAAATGAGCCTAGATTTAGACACTCATGAACTGGCCTGATGACCTTACAGAGCAAGAAACCAAGTTCGTGCAGTTGAATGGATCCAGTGTGCAAGCCTCATCCTTATGGTCCAAAATGGCTGCCAGAGCTCTCAGGTTTCACAGTTGAGTTCTAGAAGCAGGAGGAAGGAAGAAGGAAGGACATACCCCCTTAGTCACTCTTTCATTAATTTTATTTTTTATTGAGATTAATTTTTTTTCATACAATGTATTGTGGTTCCTCCTCCTTTATCTCTTCCCAGATACTCTCCACTTCCCATCCCATTTAACTCCACAACTTTCTTCCTCTTTTTAGAGAACATGCAAACTAGAATTTAAAAAAAAAACCCAAACAAAGAAAAAACACAAGAAACACATACACACAAGCAAAACCTATAAAAAATAAAATATTAGAAGCCATAACATACAAGTAAAAGACCAGTAATAAAAATGTCCAAACAAAGCCATATGAGGCAAAAGTACGAAAACACCCTTGAGTTTGTTTTGTGTGACTGCTGGCCATGGCCCAGCCTTGAGTTTGGTTTATATGTCCTGTAAGACTCCATTGGAGAAACTAATTTTTCCTTTGGGTGGTGGTCACTTGCCGATAGCTCTTGGCTAGGGATGGGAACTCATACCCACTTCCACGTCTCAGAGCTGGGACCCCATGTGGCCTGTGCAGGTCCTGCGCATGCTGCCACAATCTCTGTGAGTTCCTATGTGAATCAGTCCTGCTGTCTGGAAGACACCACTTGTGTGTGTCATTCATCCGCTCTGGCTCTTCGATCTTTCTGCCTCATCTTCCACATAGTTCCCCGAGCCTTGAGGGGAAGGACTTGATGAAGACATCCCATTTAGGATTGAGTGTTTCGAGGTCTCACACTCTGCATAGTGTCCAGTTGTGGGTCTCTGTTATTTCCACCTACTGCAGAGGACACTTCTCTCATGATGGCTGAGAGAGAGGTGAGCCTATGGGTGCAGCAGAATGCTGTTGGGTGTCATTGCATTGGTGTGTTCGTTTAGCACAGTGGTTTGCAGCCTTCCTAATGCTGCAACCTTTAAAGCAGTTCCTCATGTCATAGTCACCCCCAGCCACAAAATTATTTTTGTTGTTACTTTATAAATATAATTTTGCTACTGTTATGAATTATAAAACAAATATTTGTAATTTCTGATGTTCCCAGAAGACTCCTGTGAATGGGTCATTTGACCCCCAAAAGGGTTGTGACCTATAGGTTGAGAACAGCTAGTATAAAAAGCTTCCTGGGAATTTCTCATGCATGTCTGCTTAGGTCTCTGGAGTTAGAAATTAATTCCCTGGTGACAGTCTTGCAAAGCATGGTTACAGATGCACTGTTTTACCTGTGTGACCATGCAGCCAGCTAAAACATCAGATTCAATGAATAGAAAGAAGAGGAAATAAACATTTCTATGAAGCTAGCCTTTTCTGTCCTGCTTGCCAACTGCCCAAGTTGCTAACAGTTTAGTCAGCAAGGTCAAGGGAGAGGGATTGGATCATAATTCATAGTTGTATGTATTTTGTTTTGTTTATATAAGAAAACCTTACCTGGAGTAGATTTTGGCTTTGGTAAGGCAACATGAGCCTGATGTTTGTTTATAAACTGGAAATGACCCAGGAAATAGTGAGTCAAATGGTTTGGATCTGAAATCCACATAGACTGGCAAAGGAAATGAGTTCTTCTGGTGTTTCCTAATTTATGTATTTCACGAAGGATAAAAAGACATGTATCCAAATGAAATCAGGGCTGATCCTGTGACTGTGAGTCTGAACCACCTCCGTGAGAGGACAGAATGGGAATGTGGTGAAAAGGAAACCAATTTAGCTTACTTTGAGCAAAAAGTTGGGACAGCCACCTCCAGATAGGCCTTCCTTTTCAGACTGGAGAGTGGGTCCTGGCAGTGTACTGGGCCAGATGACTTCCTTCTGATCACATAACTCAGTAGGGAGTCAGGGGAGGCCCCTAGGAGCTTGTCAGAGATCACAGGGGAAGATGAAGCGCCGTGGGGATCTGTGTCTAATAAAGAGCCAAATGAATGAGGCTGTCAGGGAGGGAGAACTTTCCATACCCCTGGGAAACAAAGAAGTGGTTGTTCCTGGGGTAAGGACTGGCGGTCTGTGCCAGCATGCCAAGGATGGGATGCAAGGAGTGGGCTTAAGCTGATCCCCAAATATGGACAACTGTATTTGGGCAGGGACCAAGAAAATGGAACGGCAGGGCCTCATTTTATTGGACTATAGCGCAGACCTGGAGTGGGCGATCAGCCAGTTCCCATCTTCTGAGACAGTTCTCGCAATCTGAGGTCCCTGGGGTCAAAGACAGGAGTCAGGGGTCAGAAAGAGGTCAGCATCTCCCCCTGCCCCCCTTTTGAGGACGTGTATATGGAAGGAAGCTCTAAAGTGTTTTATGGACTTTTGCAGACATTTCTTTGAGAGGCTGTGGTGCAGTGCATGGTGGTCGGCTGGGGTTTCCAAAGCTGTTTGAGTCACGGACTCTGTTGTAAGGCTGTTATAGATGACACATGCAGAAGAAACACCTCTTAAGCCATAAGGGGAAGCAATGGCTTGGCTTCTGCAAAACAATAACTTTATCTCTGCTGAAACCAAGGAGAACACACAGAGAGCACAGCACACACCAAGGCTCTGTCTTAGCAATGGGTGATATTGCGGGAATGTTTACACGCCAGTCTAACTTGAGCAGAAAGGAACATCTCTTGGGATCTGAATAAACAGAAATTGATGGTTTGGGACTGGAGAGGTAGCTCAGTGGGTGAAGTGCTTGTCTTAAGCAAGCAAACAAACAAAAACAAAAAACCCGGTATGGGCATGTGAGTATAATCTCAGAACTGGGATGGTAGAGGCAGGCAGACTCCTGAAGCCCACTGGCTGGCCAGCCTAGCATACTTGGTGAGTTCCAGGCCAGCAAGGAATCCTACCTTAACAAAACCAAAACACCCCCCCAAAAAAAACCCAAAAGCTTGAGGAATGATACCTGAGGTTGACCTCTGGCCCCTGCATGTATGCATTTAAGTATGCATGCAAATCTACAGATCCACATGCATACACATGTGAGCATGCACACATAAAGAAATAAAAGAGAAATGAGTGACTTCTGTCCTTACGGTCTCTTTCCCCACCTCTCTTTCCTCTCCCCTTCCTCTTTCCTCGGCTTTGACTCTTGCTCGTCTTGGCTGGCTGTCCTGCTTCAGCCGAGCAGCATCTGAAGAGATGCTTCATGTAACTCCAGCTCCAACTTGCAGCTCACATCCCAGCCCCTGTGTTTTCGTATCTGCTCTGTTCTTTGGCCAGATACCAGCTGCCTCTGAGACAATTGCCCCAATTCAGAGGGTCTTTGGAAGTAAGAAAGTCCTTAGCAGGGAGCATGTAAGCCGGGCTCAGCATGGTTCTCAGGGCCTGCTATGCCTTCCTTCTTCAGCTACCCAGGAGTCTGGGAAGGTTAATTTGTGTGTGTGTAGCCAGGCATCATGCCAGCGTTTCTGGGTGGAGGTGCCAGGGCCCTTTAAGCACTGGTTTCTTTCAAGCCCTGGGCAGGATTTCAGTCATGGAGCATCCGGCCTGCTCCCAGTCTACCCACAATGCTACTTGCCTTGCTCTGTTCTGAACCTTAGACCACTTTAGCTCTTGACCAGTGGTTTTCAACCTGTGAGTTGAGACCCCTTTGGGACTGATAAATGACTCTTTCACAGGGGTTGCTTAAGACCACTGGAAATATCAGATGTTTACATTACAATTTATAACAGTAGCAAAATTGCCATCACGAAGAAGCAAAAAAAAATTACTAATTTCATGGTTGGAGGTCATCACACCATGGGGAACACTATTAAAGGGTTGTAGCATTAGGAAGGCTGAGAACCCCTGCCTTAGAGAGATGCTGTCCTTTAAGATGAGAATCAGAGATGAGCAGAGCAGAGCATGGTGGGAACGTTGAGAGCCATTGCCTTAGGGCCAAGTCCCTTTGCTCGGCCTGTGTTAGCTGCTGGAGGAAGGCCTTCAGTCTCAGTATCCCTTGGGAATCTTCCCAGCAACAGCAGCTGAGATCTCTCCCAGTAAAGGCCATTTCACAGATGTGGAGCACGTGCTCTGCCATTCTGATCAGGTCTTGCAGGACCATTACCTTTTTAGCTTGTCAAAACAAAACAAAAACAACAACAACAAAACAAAACAAAAAAACCACTGGGGGATCTTTTTTCCACCCACAGGTCAGACTAAGACATAGGAATTAAAAGGTTCACTGAGCAAAAGAGATGTCGGTAAGACTTGGCCTTGAAACTGTCTCTGTGCATCGTTCCTCTCACTCTGACTTGCAAGAATCAAGACTCCCAGCAATGGGCAGCAAGGGCTGGTTCTAGGTGATTGGGCATGAATGGTTAATAAGGGAATGTTGGGTGTCTCGCGGTGCCAGGAGAGCCTGGAGGAACAGGCTGGAAGCTGCACATTCATGGTAATGCTCCATTACAGACTGCAGAGCTGGCCTAATGAGGACACTGCTGTGNAGCTGGATACCACATTTGGGTTTCTGCCAGGAACCTGATCATCTCTACCACTGCTGCCTTCAGGATGAACGTCACATCTGGCCTCGGCGATGCCACCCCATCATCCTGCAGCCCCTCTGCCACCTGCTTTCATCTTAGCTACAAAGGAGCCAGAAAAGTGGCCGCTCTTGTTTCCATCATGAGAAGGCAGAATTCATAGTGTGTGTGTGTGTGTGTGTGTGTGTGTGTAGGGGGAGTCCTGTCATACCAGGGAGGTGCTGAAGAGGTACCAAGCAGACCGACAAATTGACAGCTGCCTTCTACACCAGCATTTCAAGTGGTTGTTATTGCTTCTTTGGGAATCCTGCTTAAGAGGGGTGATGTTGGAACTGTGTCCTTGGAGGGACATTGTGCAGGAGATAAAGCCTTCTGAGCCAGGACTTGGTAGGAAATGCCAGCTCCTAGTACAGCAGTGGGGGTGGGTAGTGAGTCTGCCAGGAGGGTGCAGTGACAGTATCTGATGTCTTTCCTATCCGTATCTCCAGGGACAGTTGATGCCCTGGCCCCTTCGTCTCTGAATTTCAAGACTCAGTTAACCAGCTACCCAGAGTACATCTCCTCTAAAGTTGTCTGAAGAAAAATGCTGGCCACACACCATTCACCTAGAAGGAGTTTGAGAGAAGGTATCTGAAGGAGTCCCAACATAGATCTTAATCTGCCAATGTCATCTCTTTAAAAACCACTTTCTGCCCGGTGTTCCCAGCAAGACCCGGTTTGTATAGAGCCTGGCTTGGAGTCTGGCCGGCTGGATACCTAATACAGGTTTCCAAAAATAAAGCTGACATTTGTTGAATACCATGTGGTGTGTCAGGCATTGTGCAGGGGCTTTGCATAAATTATCCAAGTAATCCTTGTGAAAACACCAGGAAATAGGAGCTGTTATTACCTCGATTTTACAGTCAAGAAAACCTGAGCTAAAGAGGAAAAAACACATACCTGCAGTGATGCTTAGTCCATAGATAGCTGAATTGGCATGTGAACCGGAAGCCTGACCTCAAGGCCATGTTGCTAAGCAACCTCTCCAGGATCTGATTCTAGAGAAATATTTGAATCCCCACGCATGAGGTTTGAATTCACCTTTGCTCTCTAGGGTTCAGCCTAAATCAAAGTTAGAACACTCCCTGCCATGTAGAGATATCTGGTAGCTCTCACACACAACCACTCTGAGAGGACACAGTGGCTGCACCCCTCTGGGTTACATGACTCATTATCCTCGCATGCTTCCATCTGGAGCTCCTAACTTCTGAGCAAAAGATGACCCATGTGCCAAGGAGCCAAGACTCACGGCCACATTTTTCACCCTCTGCGGAAAAATGCTCAAGTAAGGGGCAGAATCTGTCTGGGGCTGGAAGAGAAGAAAGATTCTGAGAGTTTTTTTATTTTTGGAGGTAAAGGGTATTTAATTTTATGATTTTTTCCTTCAGTATGCAGCTCTTCTTTTTTCATTTATTTATTTTTTTAATTTTTATTAAAAATTTCCCCCT
>LOEQ01002842.1:77629-96924 GCA_001685075.1 Bramus lutescens | reverse complement strand
TCTCTGTCTCTATCTCCATCTATCACCAGATGAAGGTTCTATGGTGATATGCAAAATATTCATCAGTGTGGCTATAGGATGGGGCCAGTTCAGGCACCTTCTCCTCAACTGCCCAAGGAACAAGCTGGGGACCAGAGAAAAGGGCTGTGGGTGTGTGATTCAGCTTTCACTCCCTCTAACACATACATGATTGAGAATCACCTTACAGAAAGGGAAGATTTATTTTGGCTATAGGATTTTGGAGGAGCTGGTCCATGACTGGTGAGCCCTCTGCTGTTAGTGCCCATGGTGAGGCAGCATCTGAGGGTGGGAGTGTGCAGCAGAGAGAAACTGCTCAACCACTGGCCATGTTAACAAAACAAGAGGGAGAGGACCAACTGGATCCTTGCTCACCCTCCCCCACCCAAGACAAAGCTTCCTAATGATCCGAAGACCTATAATTTGGTCCCACCGTCACCTTCTAATACCTTCTGTATGGTGACCAAGCCTTTAACACAGAGGAAATACCAAGGAGGTTGTCGTGATAAGGTCTGGAGTCTTTCCTATGTATCTCTAAGGACAAGACAGATGATGGAATTTACTGTCAGTCTGGTGGTGACAAAATATAGCAAGGCGTTTAATTGGGAATGATTGGAGCAATGACCACTGAGGCACTTCTAAGGAGGCTGGAGAGTATCCTTAGGCTCTGTGAATCATCTTTCTCCAAACATTGCCTGCCATGGGGTTTTATGGTTTGTTTTAAGATGTTTCCCGTTCCAGAATTCCTAAGAACAAAAACTAACTGGAGTTCCTACAAGTAGCATGTGTTTGTTTATTGACTTGGATGAATGAGTCTTATCTTTGGAACAGCCAGGATTTTGATGGCCTTTCTGAGGTCTAGTCCTGTATACAGTTGGGACAGGCAGTCCAAAGAGGTGAACACCTGGCCAGTAGGTAATGCTGGCACCACATAACCCCACGTCAGTTACCCTAGGATACATGATAATGCACCCGTTGTTTCTAGTTGGTGTTTGCTATAAGCTCAAAGAAGGAGTTGAATAAAATCTCTAGACACTAAAAATCATCAGGAAAGGAGGCACAGTAACCAATAAGGGTGGGCAAAGCTAGGATGGGAAGTTAGTGATGGAGAAGGTAGGAATGGCGGTTGTCCATAGTCAACACAGTTCCTTGGGGAAGCTTTCCTTTCCAGTCTTTCAGTAGACTTTTGCTAAGCATTTAGGATATGCCAGGCTGTGTTAACAACAGGAATGAAGAGTGGGCTAGATAGTCCCTAGCCTCTAGTGAATGGAGCTGGGTGGAGGAGACAATGGCTTGACACTACAATGTAGTTTGAAAGAACTCAATGAGGTGTTTTCAAGTACCATGGGAGACAGATGGAAACCACGAAACACTGGGTTGGGGAATGGAAAAGAGACATCTAAGCTAAAGCACGGAGTATGGATTGCCCGGGGGAAAGAAAATGTTATTAACTGACTATGTCTCCTCATGCTCATACGTTGAACTTGAAGGTGGAGACTTTTGAGAAGGGTCTAGGCTGTGAACAAAGAGACCACTTAAACAAAATCATCATCTTCATAAAAGGCCTCAAGGAATTAAGCAATCCTTCTGCATGGAAGGATCTAGCAAGAGGTTGTGCAAAAACAAGGAAGCCTGTTCCCAACAGGCTTTGGTTTGAGAAACATATCAGCCAAGGGTTTTCCAGTCATCCAGTCAACTATGAGAAATACACTGATTTTACAGTTCTCCCAGTCTTTCTTTTTTGTTTTTGTCTTTGTTTTTTCAAAACCGAGTTTTTCTGTAGCTTTGGAGCCTGTCCTGGAACTAGCACTTGTAGACCAGGTTAACCTTGAACTCACAGAGATCCGCCTGCCTCTGCCTCCCGAGTGCTGGGATTAAAGGTGTGCACCACCACCGCCCAGCTTCTCCCAGTCTTTCTAACAGCATCTGAACTGATGAAGACAGGAAGTGAGGTGCAAGGGAAGTAGCCTTGGATAAAGAAGAAAAACACAGCTTCTTAATGCTCGTGAAACCAGCTCCCGGCGAGGTATGGGAACTCTGGAGGGAGGAGCAGTGAGATGAGTTTGGCAAGGTAATTTGGGGCCTTGTAGGTCTTGTAGGACCGGGCAAGCCAGAAACAGGATTCAGAGTGTCATGACACAACTTGAATCAAGCAGTTAGGCCCATGCTGCATAGCTTCTGTGTAGAGCTGTGTAGAAGGAAGTAGGGGCCCCAGCAACCACAAACAATCCAGATGACCACAAAGCAATCCAGATCACCATAAAGCAATTCAGATCACTTCAGATTTCAGCGAACCAGTCACAATCCAAGGTAAGGTGTCTCAGAAATCCCTCTTTATTTTCCCTGCCTCCTCCCCACAGCTCCTATGAGAGTATGTATCGATCAATTCACAAGAAAAGTGATGTGACCAGTGGCTCTCAGGATCCTAACTTGAGTTTCCCCAAGGAGCCATCACTCATTTGCTAATTCAGTATTCATGGAAACACTACAGAATACAACTCCCACATTTACCAAGGTCTGAATGTAGCAAGCATTCAATCGATAGGAACTCTGACTCCTCCTAACTGTCTCCAGGCTCAAATGTGGAGGTGGTGCCCATAATAAAAGGTGAACCCCTTAACAACAGGCATAAAGAGCCTCAAAGGACCTCACCCACAAAATTGTCTCGCTCTCACAGCCTGGTTTTGCTCTGCTCAGATCTGCATATCCCAGTGTCAAGGTCAAGACAGAAAAGAAGCTGCAGAGAGTTTTGTCCAGAGGGAGAAAGATGAAAGGCAAAAGGCTCAAGAGTGCGAGCTGGTAGCACCAGGACTTGATGAGGCGACTTCAGGCTGGTGGTCTGTAATTGAGAGAGAGAAATCAGGTCTTGGTAGGTAGCCAGCTAGCTGAGGGTCCCGTGGTTACACTTTTAATTCCATCTGATAGAAGAGAACAGAGGGGGAAAGTCTGAGGGAAAAGGGATGGGGGAGGGGAAAGAAGAAAGCCTTACTATGAGTAGTGATTAGGGAAGCACGGCCATTGACAAGCCCCATTCTACCCATAGGCCCATTGCAAACCATTACTGGACCCTTTCCAGGGAGGTCCCAGCCCCTGTTCTTCTTTTCATTTCTCCTAGATTTCTGTAGGAACAGCAGTAGGATTGTTCTTTCTTCACAAAGCAGAAACAAAACAATCGCAACAAAAAGTCCAAACACATTGGTGCCCCTAATCAGCTTTTTCTGGAATGTGATGTGGAAAATCAGTCTCCCAGAAACTAGTTCCAGCCCTCAGCAGACATGCAGGAAGCTGCCTTGGAGAGAGGCTTCCTAAGGCACCCCAAGCTGGAGATGTTCTACAGAGGGCAAGGGAGGAAAACCTTGGGGGTGTATCTTAGTTAGGGTTTTCATTGCTGCAAAGAGACACAATGATAACAGCAACTCTTATAAAGAAAATATCTAATTGAGGTGGCTCATTTACAATTTCAGAGGTTCAGTCTGTTATCATCAATTATGGCAGGAAGCATGACAGTATGCAAGCAGACATGGTGCTGGCTCCATCTTGGGTTGTAGGGAACAGGAAGGTGCTCTCAGCTAGCCATAAGAGGAGAGACACTCAAGGTGGGGGCAGGAGTGAATTGCTCAGTGTGATGATTAGGGCTATCCACTCAACATAATCCAGGATCATCGGGAGATGTTCCTCTGGGTTTGCTCAGAGAGTATTATCTTGATTATTGTTGTGGGGTATTTGTACACTCTGTGAAGATGTGTTGCTGTGATTGGTTTAATAAAGAGCTGAATGGGCAACAGCTAGGCAGGAGAGGATAGGAGGGATCTCCAGGGAGAGAGAGGAAGAGGAAGAGAAACCGAGGCATACAGATTTCACCAGTAGACTTGAAGCAAGTTGTTGTGCCATACTGAGGAAAGATAAAATCTGCATGGCAGAATGTAGATTAATAGAAGCAGGTTAATTTGAGTTACAAGAGCTAGTTGGAGATTATTTAACTAACTGAAATATATCTCTGTACATCTAGAAAACCTAGCATAACTGCAAGTTTGACTATTATAAATGACTATTCATTAATCCATAATCCTAATTATGCATTACATTTTAAATGAGCTGAATAAACATAATACCTTAAACAAGAGTAGAAATATACATATACACAATGTAACAAAATCGACCTTAGATTTATATTAATAGACCAAGATCCATACTAATGTCAAATATTCATTTCTGTAAATCATATCCCCCTTTAAATGAAAACAAGCATTTATAAAACAAACATTTTGGGAATTTGGGCATTTTTTTCCCAAATTTCTTCCTGCTGTTTGTTGGGTCAAAGTATTTTTAGGGTTCATGGAGATCTTTTGAGGGGTCTTGTTCCATCAAACTGCTTAGCCTGGGAGAAATCCACAGGTTCTCATCTTCTGTGGAAACAAAAGCAGAACCTCTTTTCCAAAGTAACATATCCTTAGACTCAAATTTTGAAGTCAAGATACCTTTAAAATATGTATGTATGTTTAGCTTAGCAGCCCCCACAATTTTATGTATCTTTGTAGTTGGGTCATTGACAGTCAAAATATTTAATGAAATCACAATAATATACATAATCCAGACTCTCTGTGTATATTCCATCTTTAAGTGGCTTATTTTTAAACTCTATTGCTTTTTAGTATTTATTTATTGTCTTTACTCCTTTAATCAATGACTGTCTTTACTCTTTTCTATACTCTTTTTCCTCTCTCTCCCAAACCTGTATACATTTTCTAAACACACTGAGATCCATTCAGAGGTATATTTTCAACATTTAGAAAACCTATGGAATATGGCATTTAACATATTTTAGGAACTTAGACTTTTCTCAACAGTGAGACATGTCTGCTTCTGGCAGCCCCAATTACTTCAGAGAAGTTGATGGCACTCAAAGAAACTTAGCTTCAATATGACAAGGCTAGCCATTTGGGCAAGAAACTGTCCTTACATGGACTGCTTGATGCTATGCTGTATGAACCAGATATGCAGGACACACAGAAAAGTGACTGCTGAACTTGCCTAAAGAAGGTGGGACAGTCCTTCAGGGTTCCTGCTTCACAGAAGAAACTATCAGACATTCTGCAGGACACAGAAGAAAGTAACTGACAAACTTTGCCAGTACAAGGCAAAACAAATCTTCAAATTTTCTGCGTCATGGAAAAGTCTACCAGATACTATGTGCCTATAGGCTGAAGATGGATGCCTCAATATTACAGAAGAGTGACTTTCCAGGCAGTGAGATGTCTCTGTCAATTCTAGAGCTTTGAAAGTTGCTTACAATGTACTTTCTGTTTTCTTAGGTAATATTATATCTTTCCAGGATTTTTGAAGAGTTGAAGGCAGACAGTTATAGTTTTCCTTAGTTATGATAAAGGATAAATTAGATATAAAAGATAAAATATATGATAGAATCTTTTCTTTAATTTTGCCAGATACAAATAGACTAAATATTATACCTGTAATTCTTGCTTGATACTGTTTTGTTATATGTAATTTTACTATGTTAAAGTTAAAACCTTTTTTTTATTTAGACAGAAAAGGAAAGATGATGTGGAATTCCCCTCTGTATGCTTTAAATATGTTTTATTATCATTGGTTAATAAAGAAGCTGTTTTGGCCAGTGATCTAGCAGAGTAAAGCCAGGCAGGAAATCAGGAAGAGTCAGAGAGATGCCATGTAGCTGCCAAAGGAGACAGATACCCAGAACCTTACCCAGTAAGCCACAGCTTCGTGGCAATACACAGACTAATAGAAATGGGTTAATTTAAGGTATAAGAGCTAGCTAGATAAATGCTTGAGCCATTGACCAGATAGTGCCGTAGTTAATGTAGTTTCTGTGTGATTGTTTGGATCTGAGCAGCTAGGAAATGAAGAAGCAGTCTGTTTACAAGTCATGTCGCTTAGCAGACTAAAGACTCACGTGGTCAGAAAATGATAGAGAGATACAGTAAAGACAGATTCAGAGGCCAAAAGGAAAATGACACTAAAAACACAGAACAGTTTACAATGTATTTAAAAAGATACATAGGCTTGGAAGAAAAAAGAAAAAAGGAGAGTGAAAGTTCTTAAAAATAGAAACACAGTTGGGTGTGGTTGCACACACCTTTAATCCCAGTATTTAGGAGGCAAAGACAGGTGGATCTTTCTGAGTTTCAAGTTAGCCTGATCTACAGAATGAGACCCAAGACAGCCAAAGAAGCAGAGAAACCCTGTCTCAAAAACCCAAAAACTAAAATTAAAAATAAAAGAAATAAAATTTTTAAAAAGTCTTGTAAAAATGGAAAATATGCAGAGAGTCTGGGTACGGTATGTTAGTGTGCTGTTTTTGTACTGTCTGAATGCTGAGAGATGGCACAACAGCTGGAAAAGACAGTTGAGTATAAATGCTGCTGGATTAATCCAACCAATATATTTTGAAAATGTCTTGACTTCAAAATTTAAGTCAGAAAGATATGTTACTTTGGAGAAGAGGTTTTGCTTTTGTTTCCAGAGAAAATGAGAGTCTATGGATTCATTCTGGGTTAAGAAAAATAAGGCTTGATCAAGGAAGAACCCCTGAAAAATCTTCGATTGTAGCAGATGGCCCAGATCATTTAATGTTTTAGAGCACCTCTGTTGCAGTTTCCTCTGAGTTCTATGCCAATAGCAGCTCCAAGACTTCTGGTTGAGATGATCCAGTCTCACTGAATACTCTAGTCAGGACTTGACCATAATCCTTTGGGTGCCCATAAGATTACCAGCACCCTCAATCAGCAGAAGTAGCCTAGAAAACTATGTCCACATTCCCAAAAATGAATTATGGATGTTTATCTTTGTTTAGTATATCGATTACAAGTTGTATGGATAATGGTCAGGAAAAAAACCTAAATAAGGGCGATAAGATTCAGGGTCTTGTTTTTAAAAAGAAAAAAAAAAAGAGGAAATGTTGTGGGATAATGCTCTTGTATCCTGTAAAGATTTATTACTCTTAATGGTTTAATAAAATGTTGATTGGCCAGTACCCAGGCAGGGTACAGACCAGACTATCAGAATTTTGGGAAAAAGAAAGGTTCAGTCTGAAGTCGCCATCCTGATGCAGAGGAAGTAAGACAAAAATGCTGCACTGAAAAAAGGTATCAAGTCATGTGACTAAACATAGATAAGAATTATGGGTTGTTGTTAGTTTAAGAGCTAATTAATAAGCCTGAACTAGTAGGTCAAATGGTTTATAATTTAAAAAAAGAGCTAGTTGGGGACAAGTCTAAGCTAAAGGACAAGGTTTCATAATTAATAATAAGTCTCTCTGTGGTTATTTGGAGGCTGGAGAACCAAAGATAGTCCAACAAGAAAGCTTGCCACAGATTGTATTAATTGAAGTGGGAGGACCAATCTTCATTGTGGGCAGGACCAGTGTCTGTGCAGAAGATGCTGTACTGTGTAACATGAAGAAAGTGACCTGACTACTAGCATGCATCTATTGTTCTCTGTTTCCTTGTTGTGGGTGTCATGTGAGCAGTTCCTTCAACCTCCTTTTGTCTCATCTCCCCCACTCTGATGATGTGCTGCACCTTGAGCTGTGAGCCAGAATAAGTCCTTTCTTCATTAAGTTGTGTTTGTCAGAGTATTTTACCACAGCAACAGAAGATGTTAAGACGCTCAGNNGGCACACTTTTCTCTTCTTTCTTCCTCGGTGCTTCTGAAGCTTAGCTGATATTTCTATGGCCATGAGGTGCCTAGCCTACAGCCATTTTTGTTACATAACCTTTAGATGGAAAGTGGGCAGACTCTTTTCTGCCCACTTCTGGTGGCTTTCTCTCTCCTGTGACATCACTGCAGGGTTCTTACAGGCAAGCCCAGCACTGGTGGTCCACTTGCCATGGTTCCTTTCTCCTAGACTTGAAGTGGGTTTTGCTGGATCCTGGATATTTATTTTTGGTTGGTGCTGAGCCCTCCTGGGTTTCTTGATCAGTTTCACACAATGACAAATCTTTTTGCTTAGAAATGATTCAATTATTGTCAGGTATTCTACCCTGGCTATGAATTATGGAGCCTTCTAGATATAATCCCTTGTTGGTTCTTCAGGGATATTCAGGAAAACTGGACTGTGAGAGCAAGGAGTTTGCATGGGTAGGAGATTCTATAAGCCTGGTGGCAGGGGGGTTCACCATTTACTAAGGATACCACCTCCAATTTGAGCCTAGTGGCAATTCTGTGAAGTCAGTATTTCTGTTGCTTGAATCCTGATGAATTAGCACTTGGTGATGACTGCTAGCGAAAATTCAAACTAGGTCCCATGAGCCACTGGTCCCATGACTTGTGCTGCAAGCTGATCAACACATGTCTTTATGTTATGTGTGCTTTGAGTAGATTTGCCAGATTTCCATCTCTGTGACATAATACTGAGATAATCAATTTGACTCCCAGTGTCAGAGATTTCGTTCAGTCCATGGTTGTTTGCTCTTTTGGAGCTTAGTATATCAGGATGGAGACGTGAAAGAGAGAGGACGGGCTTAGGGTCCCAGTATTGTCTTCTAGAGGGTGCTCCCCAAGGACCTAACTTCCTCTTATCAGGTCTCAGAACTTACAGGTTCTACCACCTCTTAGTAGTGTTGCTGGCAGGGAACAATCCTTTACCATACTGGTCTTCAGGGGACATTTAAGATCCGAACCATAGCACTATCTCATTTAGTATATGCTGCTGATTCATCCACATTAAACTTACAGCCATCCGCATGACACGGAGCGTGCCCAACACACTGTTTCTCTGCAAGCTCATCTCAGCCTTGGGAATATAAGATTCCTTCAGCCCTACACTTGGGGCCCATTTTAAACAGAAAAATAGCCTCCCCAAAGGCACAAAAATACAAATGCGCTAAATAGACCACAAATAAGACCAGGTTTGCAGAAGGAGGACTGAAGCCTGAAAGCGGAGTGTCACCTTCTGGCTCTCTCTCAGCAGGAAATTGCGCGGCTCCCTAAGGAATGCGCACTGCTCTGCGCATGCCCTGAACGCTGACTCCAGTGATTATCAAATTTGAAGCTGAAAAGGAATGAAGCAGGATTTTCTGTGTCAGGGTCTGTCTGGGGAGGAGAGGAGCAATGCCACCCTTGTTCTCCTGGGCTCTGCATCCGATTGTTTTGGAGCTGCTCAGGCTGTAAGGCCTTCGGACAGCTCTCTGCCCCCGCAGCTTGGGTTCCAAAGGAAACATTTCCATGGGTCCAGCTCCTTGGCAGGTGGAAGAGTGACCTTCAACAAGGTTCACCTTAATACTTGAGGCACAGAACATTGGTTGGTGGCCATGTTTGTATTGTGAGAAGAACGGCCCCTGGTACTTTGGTTCTTTTCGAACAGTTGCTAATAATTTTGCACTCAATTTCCATTTAAATGGAAACATTAACCTCTGGGGCCTGTAGAGGAGCCTAGAAGGGGTTTGTAAGTACAGCTCTTATCTCCATGGCTCAGAGTGTCCCAGGAGTCAATGCAAACATACTTCTAAATCGCTCCTCTCCTAGACAGATGGGGGTCTCATTTCTGTCTCCAGAGACCCTTGTCTTTTTCCTTAAGAATAAAGTTCACTTTCTCATTTTCTCAACAGATCTGATGTCAGGAAGTTCTTCCTTAAGTCTAACCTGCAGTCTTTCTGGTCACTTATAAGCTTTCTTTTTCTGCCTCATTTGCAAAGGAAGAAAATGAAATCAAGCACCCAAGCTGAGAGCTGAGACTCCAGTGAATGTCTGGAACAAAGCACAGGTCACTGAGAATAGCATTTGTGTTGACAAGGAAGAAGCCAGAAAAAAATTTTTTTTTCATATCTTTATTCCTGTTTTATTCTACAATTTCTTTGATGATGATGAAATCCCACTTAACCCGATTCTTCTGGTGAAGAGACAGCATGGTAGCTCATCCTGATTGTCAGCTTGCCAGGACTTGGAATCTCAAGGAGATGAACCTCTGGGTGGGGCTTTGAGGGCATTTCTAGACAGTTTTAGCTGAGGAGAAAAGGTCTGCTCTGAGCGTGGCTGGCACCATGCTGTGGACTGGGACCCAGGGTTAAGGGGAAACCAGTGTGCCGGCCACCATTCCACTCAGCTTCCTGACTGCAGAAGCAATGTGATCAGCCACCTCATAGTCCTGCCGCCATCCCTGCCCCACCGCAGCAGAGCCATGGCTCAAGCCACATGCCCAAATAAACCCTTCCTTCACTTGCTTTCTTTTTTTCCTGGGAAATGAGAAAAGTAACTAATGGCATGGGGAATAAAGTTAGCCCAAGGGCAACTAAGAGTCTATAGGGACAGGACCCTGGAGCCACAGGCCTTCTCTCTGCAATGAATAGGTAGTTCCAGCAGCTTCCATGTAGGTGATGATGTAATGGTGATAATGGTGATGATGTAATAATTGTGATGGTGGTGATGGTGATGATACTGAGGCTGATGATGATGATGGTGATGGTGGTGATGATACTGAGGGTGATGGTGGTGATAATGGTTATGGTGGTGATGATGGTGATGATACTGAGGGTGATGGTGGTAATGATACTGAGGGTGATGAAGGTGATGATGGTTATGGTGGTGATGATGGTCATGGTGGTGATGATACTGAGGGTGATGATGGTGATGATGGTTATGGTGGTGATAATGGTGATGATGGTTATGGTGGTGGTGTTGGTGATGATGGTAATGATACTGAGGGTGATGGTGGTGATGATGGTGATGGTGGTGATGGTGGTGATGATAGTGATGGTGGTGATAGTGGTGACAGTGGTAAATATGTCACTTAGGATTTAGCTACTTGTGCGTGGTCTCTGTGTAGGACTCCTAGCAGAGAGATTGGGACCTGTCCCTGGAGCTTAGCTGGCTTTGGGAACCTGTTCTCCATGCTGGATTAGCCTTGACACAAGGGGAAGAGCTTGGTCCTGCCTGAACTTGACATGTTTTACTCAAGCCCATAGGAAGCCTGCTCCTTTCTGAGTGGAGACAGAGGAAGAGCAGAAGGGGAGGGGTAGATGGGACCTGTGTGGGGGACTGGGGAGAGAGGAGGGAGGGAAAACTATGGTTGATATGTAAAATAAATGAAAAAAGTGTTATTTAAATAAAACTAAAAAAAGAAAAGAAAAAAAGAACTTAGATACTTACAATGGAGTCTAAATTCTCCATTTCTTATTTGAAGATTTCAATATTCACTAGTCGTTGCTGGTCCCTCAAAATGGCAGAAAAAGGAGGCTGGCTCACTTTGCTTCTTAAGCCCTAGGCTCTCCCTTACTTTTGCTCTCCTGGATTGGAGACACACCTCTACCCAGGTGAAGTACAAGCAGAGGTTAACTGCTATGGAGTAACTCCTTCCTGATCGTGCACACAGGTGGGCTGTGGGGCTGCACAGACGCACCCCATGGGGAGAGTGGAAACCAGTGGTATACCATAGAGTAAGTGGGGACCTTGTGGTGCTGTGTCCAGAGGGGTTCTCTTATTCATCTGTTGGCTTCGGTGTCTTTTTCTCTTTGCATAAAGGTTCTTTGTAGTCTAAAGCTACCCCCCCCCACAACTCCCTGGAGCATATTTTATTCGTGGTCACACATTCACAGGTACTCAGTGAGGGTGAAGAGCCAGATTATCATCCACCAACTGGTCTGCAGTGCCGTCCTCTCTCTCAGCACCTGGGTCCTACAAGGGGAGAGGAGACAGGTGTGTGTGTGTGTGTGTGTGTGTGTGTTAGTTAAGGGTTGGGGTATGAGTGTGTAAACGAGGAGGAAGATTGACGGGACAGGCAGAGAGCTGTCACTTCCTCATGGAGTTCTGTGGTCTTTCTGTTCCCAACATCCCACCTCCATCTCCAGTCTCCATCTCCCACCTCTTCCCCGGCAATGGTGGAAACAAGGGGTTCTCTACTCTCTCTCTCTCTCTCTCTCTCTCTCTCTTTCTCTCTCTCTCTCTCTCCATTTTCTGTCTGGATTTTAAAAATAGTTCCAATTAGAGACGTCTGCCCATCATCCCTGGACTTTCTTTTTCTCATCTTCATTTAAATTCTGTTGATTTATCTCCTGTAATTTCTGGCTGAGCTAGAGGAGCCTCTGCAGATGGTGAGGAAAATGTGTGATTCCGTATGTGTGTGAATGTGTGCGCATGAGTGTGTATGGATTTTTGTGTGTGTACACATGCGCAATTACGCACATTAACAGATGCATCTGTGAATGCATGTTCACATGTGACTCTGAACACAGAATCTGCACATGCATACCCGTGTAAGTGTGTATAGGTGTCCTTATGCTTATATGTGCCTATGCAGATATGTCTGCATGTGTGGTGTGTGCATCTGTGTATCTTGTGTAGATGCATGCATTCCTGTTGCATATGTATAGTATGAACATATACCTTGTGTTTTGTAGTACTCTTTCTAATTTATGCAGGGAATTTTGAGAACAGAGAACAAAGGACAAAGAACCTATGAGACCCAGGTCAGAAGGGCATTTCTGTCATGCTTACGTCTCTTAGTTCACAAATTCGGCAACTCACTTCAGTTTCCTGAGAAGTGAGGGGTAGGAAGTACAGACGGCCAGAGTATTATGCTGGGAGTCTTCCTCTTTCCAGGGGACCTTAATGAGGATGACAGGTAAGTTCTGCTTCCTAACAAGAATATGGAACGCACCAGCTCAGCACTTGATGGTTAGCTGGGTCAGGCCATTTCTACCCCCTCCTCCTTTCCTCCACTCCCATGTTCTTCCTAACTCTTGTTTTCTTGTCTCTGATAAGAATACTGCCATAATGAGTTGTATCAGTGCTTGAGGCAAAAAGGGAAAATGAACAACCAAAAATGAACACAAAACATAATACTGGCCCTGTCTTTGTTTTTCATGAATTGTGTGTACTAATTTTGACTTTTATAGTATTACATGTTTTGATGTTTTTTATTCTTGGTTTATGATTTGGGATCCTTGTCTCTGAGGCATTTGACTTCATTTTGTCCTGTACTGGCCTTCTCTGACAGAGGCAGTTAAAAAGTATTTAGTGGTACATTTCCTTCCCCAGCAGCAGGCTTCTCCTGTTTGGGGGGTTAAGGCTGAATTTGAAGCAGATTTGGAAGGTGAGGAGAATGTTTCCACTTGGGTTTATTCATGCAGAGATCATCGCTAGAGTTCCCTAAGAAGCTGATAACTGGGGTTGCTTCTGAAGAATGAAATGGGTTTCAGAGAGAGGAAGGGAGAAGATTCACATGGGCAATATTTTAAACTAACTAATTAACGTTTTGCAATTTTCGATTCAAATTTAGAGTCTTTCATAGGCTGCACCAGCACTCTACTGCTAAGCTACATTCCCAATTCTTCGTTTTTAAAAATATTAAGGAATAAAATTTCCTAATTACAAATGTGTTATTTCACTACTGAAAAATTTGAAAATACAGATAAAGTAGGAAACAGAAGCAAGACACATTCATAATCTTACCATTCTGTTAAAACCTGAGTATTAATCACATATGTAGATTTCATAAATATAGCATATATGTAAACAGTGTTTTATGGCTTTATCACATTTAAAAAATTATAATCAAATATCTAAGAGAATACATTTATTATTTCTCAATAACATTATTTTTAGTGGTTGCCTACCATCCTATTTTGTGGATGTGTTATAATGTATTTGATCTATCCTAATGACTAGTTCTTCTTCTCTTCCTCCTCTTCTTCCTCTTCCCCTGCTTCTTTTTTTTCCCCTCTGTTTTTTTTGAGACAGGGTTTCTCTGTAGCTTTTGTATCTATCCTGGAACTAGCTCTTGTAGACCAGGCTGGCCTCAAACTCACAAAGATCCTCCTGCCTCTGCCTCCTGAGTGCTGGGATTAAAAGTGTGCACCACCACTGCCTGGCCTGACCAGTTTTGAATGATACTAATGTGGAGACCCGGCCAGAATGAATCTGTAGTTCATTAACAGTCAATATAATCACCCAGGCAAGCTTAGACATAATCTAAACAAGCCCTCATAGGTGTATTCGAAGGCTTTTATCCCAGATGATTCTAGACCCTGTCGAGTTGACCATCAATAGTAAAGATCCAAAACTTCTTCCCTATTTATACTACATATTATCTATTAGGTTGGTCTAGATGCTGCCCCTCCCATCACTTTTAAACACGCATTGTCCTTGACTCCTGCTTAAGATCTTGTCAAAACCACAAATCATTGAGTAGTGTTTCTTCTTTCCTTTTCTTTTTTTTTTTCACATGGGGTTTGAGGAAGGCATTCTTTCCAAAGCTTTCACCCAGTACTTTCCAAGTCTCAGTCGTAAACTCCACGAAGGATCGTCCCCTTTACTGTGAACTCATTGTTGAGGAAGAGCCCTTTCAGACTCTCTTGCCTCTTTTTCTCAAAGAGTCTCAGGATCCAGCATTCAGCTTGAGGTTTTCTTTCTCGGAGGAGAGAATGAATTTTAGGACTCTCCTAACTGTTTTGTTATTATCCTAATTTGGGAGTGAGGAGGAACAAGTCAGAATTCTTACCTTGAATACTCTCCACAGAGGGCTCTTTCCTCTAGGGACTTCCCTTGGGAAAAGACAGGCAGGAAGGCTTTCCACTGTCTACTGTTTGAATAAGGGTGCCCCGGCATGTGATGCTCGACTTGGTTGGCCTAAGAAACGCCTGGAAGATTAGTCAAGCACAGAACTGATTAGAGCATGAGGGCTCTGACCTAGTAAACGCATTAAGGCCTCGATGGATTCACAATACGATATTATGGGGAAGTGATGAAAGGTGGGTGGTGGTAGGGCCCTGTTCCAGGAAGCATATCACAGGGAAGAGGATTTTATTGTGAGTTGGGGTGGGAGGGTCTATGTCTTACCCTATCCCTTTGCTGTGTCCCACTTTTTGTACCTCCTGAACACTGTACGGCAGGCTGCTGCTCTGGGCTGGTCTCCCCACCCCGTGGACTGACATTTCTGAATCAGTGAGCCAATAGAAACCCTCCCTTCCTATGTGATGGCATAGTTATGTCTCCTATCACCCAGCACAAGCACGTTTTGGTTTATTGAGCATCTTCAGAGGTAAATGGTACCTGGAGTTTATGGAAGGGACTTGACAAGAAGCCTCGGGTGCTGTTTATTCTCAGATGGCTGGACTCATTTTGGTGCAGAGCAAGGGCTGTGTATTTCACGCTTCTTCTCTGACTTCATACAACCTCTTCCCTCAGGCCTGTTACAAGCCTGATCTGTGCCTAGAAGAGAAAATGGAAGCTAGAGATGAATGCTTTTTCTATCTCTTCCTTCTGTTCACACACAAGTGCAATAAAAGGGCATCTTTTCTTCTTTTAATTGCTTTGTGTTACAGGGTGTTGAACTCAGATAAGCCATTTGAGTGGACCAAGGAGAATAGAAATCGGTTGGGGATGATTGGCATTAGTCCCCTGGCATCATTTTGCAGCATCCACTGATTGTCCCTGGGAGGAGGCTGTGTCTTTCTGGCTTGTTATTACTTTACTGTTTCTCAAGCACTTACTTAGCTTCCACTTTGGGAGATGTTGGAATCATCAGTTAATAGAAAGAAAGAAGCTAGGTAACAAGCCAGCAAATAAAAAGATGTGGGCAGTTTTTTGAAAGTTCTCATTTGATTTATATAGAAATGCAAATGGTCCAAGCTGTTGTTGCTGTTTTCTTTTATGGTCATGTCCTCTTTGTGAGTCTGCCTTGTCCTCTCCTTTCCTAGGTTAGGATCTCCCACCCACTTCTGACCACACTCCTTACTCTCACGGCTCTGGAAATCCATGCTGGGTGGTTCAGCAATATAATTTTCTCAAGCAAAAAATAAGCAATGTTAGGGTAGGTAGGTGCCTTTTCTTAGTATTTGGAAAGTATTAAGTTAATGGATAGAATTTCCTCCACTTTAAATTTTACTCTCCTAAGCCTTTGACTCTAGCTACTCCATTTATCTAGTTTTAGATGGTGCCTGATACGACTAACGCTTTATGTTGGTCCAGATTGCTTTTCATAGGTCCATATCTCATGAGGCTTCATGAGAAGCATAGCCGTAAAGGACATGTTCAAGTAAGACAGGGATAGATGTGTGGGGTTCTTAACAGAGTGAGGCATTTCTGTCTTGGGAAGATGGTAGCCTGTGTCAAGGATATACTTATCCAAACCTCCCACTTCCCTCTCATCAAGCATAAGCAAACTTTCGGTAGGACGATCCATTCGGTACTCACTCTCTCTGTTCCCTGACTGTCTACCATTCAGCCATGTTTCCTCTTGTTCCTCACTGGTCCTGCTAATTCTATGAGGAACAAGCTTTGGACTTTCAATCACTACGTGTGACAGCATTTCCCAAGACTAGATTTCTAAAGTCTTGTTTTCTATCCTATCTATTGTTCTGTGTGTCTTGTCCACTCACCTCTTCTATTATTAATTTTCAAATTCAGGGCTAAAACGATGGCTCAGTAGTTAAGAGGGCACACTGCTCTTTCAGAGGCCCAAGTTCAGTTCCAAGCATTCATGTTTAGTGGTTCACAACCACCTGTAACTCCAGATCCTGGGGATCTGAAGTCCTCTTCTGTTGTGGGACTGCCAATAAAGTTTCATTTGAATCAGAGAGCACAGCTATCTACTAGCTGACCAAATTAGCCATAGAGGTTTTGGAGGACCCGGGACAATAGATGGGCACAGGAAGTAGTAGGGAGGGACTTAAAAAGATTCTCGGGCCTTGTTGATCAAGAAAGGAGGGGAGGGTCACTTGTTGCTTCTCTGACACTTCTCTGATTGTAAGCAGAGACTGTACTTTCATTTCTGAATAATCCCAAATAATCACACATAACTTATATTAACTACAACACTGTTTGATTAGTAGCTTAGGTATATTCCTAGCTAGCTCTTACATCTTAAATTAACCCATTTCTGTTCATCTGTGTATCAGCACAAGGCTGTGGCTTACTGGTAAGATTCTTGTGTTCTTCTCCTTTGGCAGCTACATAGTGCCTCTTTGACTCTGTTTGCTCTCTCTCTGCATCTTTGTTTGGTTTTTCCACCTAGTTCTATTCTGCCCTGCCATAGGCCGAAGCAGCTTCTTTATTAATCAATGGTAATAAAACATTGTCACAGCATACAGAGGGGAATCCCACATCATTTGATCAATCAGGTTCTCACCCTGATAACTGACTCCTGAGCTTTTATTGATAAAAGAATAATTATATAAATGCTTTACTCTTTAGAAGTTGGTAGGAAGTTAGTCTCACTGTGGTGTTTAGGGGTGAAGTCTTTGGAAAGTGATTAGATTATGTCAATTCATTGGAGTAGATTCTTCATGATTAAATCCTTATGACATTAGACGAGCGAGAAAGGCTCATGTTGACATGGAGATCGCTGTATGTTCTTGCCTTGATGTACAAAGCTTATGCCATGATGCTTAGCCTCCAAAACTATGTGCTAAGTAAACCTGTTTTCTTGATAAGGCAACATGCCTTGGATATTTTATTACAGAGATGAAGACCCTATTGATATAATCACCTTTAATTCTCACCCATTTTCTATGAACACTTACTTAACTGTATTTCTTCCCTTGGCCAGCCTAACCATCTACTATGAAGCTGTCATTGCTTATGATTTTCATTCCTTTCTTCTTCCACACCCCAGCTTATTTTGCAAAATTCTCTTGTTGACTGATGCCTGTGTTTCCACCAAAGACCACGTGGATGTCTGTGATTTGGGCTATCCCCTGAGGCCATGTTCATGTCTCAGCACCTTACTGAGTTGGCCCTACCGCTCACCAGTGGAGGGAGAGCTGGCCCTGCTTCCTGTGGTATGAGAACAGGAGAGCTGGCCATGTCCCTCATGTTGTGGGTACAGGAGAGCTGATCTTGCCCTGCAGTCAGGGGTGAAGGCAGGAACATGGGTGCAGGAGAGTTGCCTCCTCCTTTGCCAGCCACCACACATGGTGGGGTGGTGGAGGCCTGGCTCAGATCAGGCTGACCAACTCAGTTATCACCCAGGTCCAGATCCAGGGCCCTGAGTAGGCCCACCCAAGCTCCTACCCTATCTATGAACTGCTGGAGCACGTGAAGGGGTGGGTCTTGTAGAATATCATAGCCACAGCGTCTCCATGACTGTAGGCAGCAGATGATGTCTAGAGAAGTCTTGGTGAGTGTCCAGGGTCTGTGTATCAGAAGCCAGAGGTCCTGAGCTAGACCATTGCAATGAAAACTCTTTGGGTGAAAGGGCATAGATGTGGCACCCTGCAGCCCGAATGCCACTACAACAGACAAATATGTGATGGAGAGGCGGGAAAGGTGGAGGAGCAGAGAAGTACAAGCCCAGCAGAAGCTATGACTCCTAAGAGAGAAGGCTGCAGTTGATAGAGGAGCAGGTCATTCATTGCCCAGAGGGCTCAGTGAGTCTTTTTCTTTTAGAATCTTAATGTTTTAGCTTTCTTTTGGGGCGTGGGAGGGTTAGGTTACAAGAGTGGAGGGCAGATGGACTGGAAAATGAATGGGAATGGGTGCATGATGTGAAATTCCCAAAGAATCAATAAAAAATTATGTTAAAAACAAACAAACAAAGTAAACCCGAAAAAGAGAAATACAAGTGTACAAGAATCAATACAGGGACTGTGAAAGGATAGAGAAAGAGGAATTCCCAGACGGAGTGTCAGGGGAATGACAGAACGTAAGCTTACTTACTGTTTCTGTTGAGTCTAGTTATGGATGAAAACCCTTAAGCTTTGTTGGAGAACCCTCTGGGAGTATTACAAAATAGAGGATGTAGGTATCATGCTACTTTTCTAGAGGCTGAAAAAACCCTGAATTTTAAAATGAATCTCATCTAAAAGATTTGAGTCAGACTCTGAAATTACCGGGTGCGAGCAAGAACAGATCATGAAACACAGAAGGAACCTCACCGTAAGAGTTTATTAAGAGAGAAAAAGACACGTGCATAGGCCGGAAGAAGTTGGTGCAGGGAGAGAGCATGGAGCAGGCGTGTCCAGATTTTAAAGGCTGCCTAGGGCATGCACACAGGTGTTTACATAGCGTGGCATGCATAGATCACGTGACCACACTGCACGTACTTCACGTGGCTTGAGCGCCCTCGATGGCTATGTAAATTTCCTGAGCACTTGATGGCTCATGCTTGGCCCTGGAACCCGGAAGTGCCAGCATTTGGGGTGGCTAGACATTTTGCCAAAGCACTGGATAGCGGAAATGATAGCATTCCACCCTTTTGTTTATTAAAAAGTTGGGGAGGATGGGCGGTGGTGGCACATGCCTTTGATCCCAGCACTCGGGAGGCAGAGGCAGGCAGATCTCTGTGAGATCGAGGCCAGCCTGGT